>APFE031061500.1:1661-28077 GCA_000404065.3 Pinus taeda | reverse complement strand
GCTCTATTTCCATCTCCATTTGTCCATACTGGTCCTCACTAGATACTAACGTTGCAGGTGTATTCTTATAGTCAATATTAAATAGCATTAGTAGAAAAGTTTATCTAAATGCTTAGTGGGATGTTACCACCTAATGCATGGTTGTATTTAATAGTGTGGCAATGCTAGAATAAATCCCATGAAAACACTTGCTTTGGTTAACACACGTCTAAGTTTAGTGTTAAGCCACTTGTCAAGGTTAACGCTGATGCCATGGACATATTTACAATCCCATACTGTGGTCCATGCCTACTTGTATTGGACAGTTGAGGTGGGACAACACATGAAATCTCTCTGGTTTAGTGATCTGGGTTGTTGCATCTCAGCATCATGTCTGGCATGCCTATCATCAAAGGAGATAATTTGTGCTTGATCTGCATATGAAGTCCACTTCATAGATATGGTATGGATGAGTTATCGTGCGTTATGAGTCCAACTGTTATGGACTCAAAGACGGCACTGCCATGCCAATTACTATCTCTGTAAAAGCCTAGCCCAAACCAGCTAAGTCGATCTACAGCAAACTGATATCTCTGTAACACCATGTTGATCTCTAGTACATAAAAATTTGTTCTTGAAATAACAACATTATGATAACAACAACAGATTTACCTATAACAGTTGTAGATTGAGCTATAACAGCAATAGTTTTTACTATGCAAAACACAAATTTAGAGCACTAGTCTGGTTTTACGTTAACTTAAAATTATCATAACAAGCATTGCAAAAGCAATTATAGAAACTGGGAAGCGTGGTAGTGAACAGGATTACAGAAATCTTCAAAAAACATTATTGATAAAATAAACTCTTTAACTGTAGATAAGACAGTAACACTTTCCTAAGAACCTATCGTCACAGGCTCAGGCCCAAGCAGACCCCATACAAGCATTCACCCAAGATATCCCTACTCTAAAGCCTCAGCTTTTTTATAATGAAAACTCTCACTTTTGCTTCACTATCTTTCTCAGCTTGACTAATTGAAAATATCTTAAAAAAAGCCTTGGCAGCAAAGATGGCATGATTAGTGTTGGACAAGTGAAATTTTGAATTTATTAAAATGTTGAATTTCATCATTAACTTTCATACCATTTCAGAAAAATGTCCTAAAGATCAACCAAGTGATGAGGGGCAAAAGGTAGCAAATTTGAACGCATTATAAGAATGGTTGCTAACTCCTTACCAAGTTTTTCAAATCCGAGGCTGCTGATTCTGATCCATTTAGCTTCTAGAATGCTTCTTGCCAACATCCCAAGGAGCAAAGCAATTATGCAACAGATCCTCTTAGATGTGCACACCTTACTGTAGATGTTGCGCTGAAAACTCAAAATTATATAAAGAAAACAACAAGAAAGCATTTACAAATAGTTTAAACCCTATAAAACAAACATATATAAATAGTTCCCATCCCTAGTTCCCATCCCTCCTCTGTCTAGGGAGTCACCTGGTCTGCCTCTTTCCCTAGAGGTAAGGTTCCATCCAAAACAAGTGGCTATTTGGAAGGCACGTGGAACAAAATGTTGACAGATTTCCTATGAATATAGGACGAAGGATAAGTGAGCAGCCAACCACATTGGGACGACGGAATGTGCCAATGATTTTTTGCCTAGCCAATCATGCATCAGAAGTTGTGTTTTAGAGTAGTGGCTAGGGTTCTGCTTTACAAGAGGCGTGATTGAAATGGATCGCATTCCATTATCACTAGGAATGGTCTTTGATACCACTAGCAGTAATAAAAGTGATTACCACACACTTTTTTCCCAAGCAAAGAAAGAGAGACCATTAACAAAGCACAGAGAGAAAGTGTGCATACTAGTGTCCAATTTTTAGCTTGGATTTGAAATGTGTTAATGCCAGATTAGTCTCATAGATATAGCTGATCTGGAAACAATCAAATCATGCTACTGTGGAAACACATACAAATTTAAGGTCCCTACATTTGGGATTTGAATATTTCCTTTTACAAGTTAACCATGATTCAAACAGTCAGAATTTCACGTCAATCCCATCACATTCTAAAGGGAGAGAGCAATGCATGATCGTAGCAAAACTACTAGCAAAAAACAAATTATCTTGTGATGAGAGTTTTTTCATCTTTCAAAAACCTGTTTACCTGATGCATTCTCTGTGATTGTATTACAACTGAGTACCCTTCAATTACAATCACAGCTGAGCATACTTCAATAGTGCATGTTGATTGTGATTGTGGTGTGACAAAAAACTGGCCAAAACAAGATCCCAGACCGGAACTGACTGTGTCGTGATTATCTTCTATATATACTAGTTCCCACTCATTACTCATGTGGGCTATAGGGGTCACGGCACTGGATCATAACAGACTGATGATCCCTTGGTGAATGTTCTCAAACCTCTTTCAATCAATAAGAGCAACGCAATACAATCTAACCCTGATCAAAACAGAAACCCGAATATCTAGTCTTTTAGAGGAGGGCAGGCTTGCCATTGTAGATTTCAAGTAACTTTTTGGCATGAGGACTGCACTGGACATATTTTTCGAGGAACTTCCGCTCACTTAAACAAAGCGCGGGAAGGAGACTAGGAGGGCACTTGGAAGGTTGCATTGCACTGAGAGCACTCAACACCTTGTGGCGGGGCTTCATCCTACGCTCCAAGCTGTAACTAGACAGTAACAGAGGATACGAAAAAATAAACTTTGCAGGAAACCCTGCAGTATGCATCAAAAAGTCCATGTGCTTCTGTACTTTATCCATGGAAGCTTTTAATATAAGTGGGTGCCTCCTAACAAGCTCCTTGATGTCATCTTCAAGGAGGTCAAAACTTGTCAAATGCTTCAATTTCTTTTCCCAAAATTCAGGCCCGTTTCGTTTAGGTAGTAGAATAAGAGGTGCCAATCTGAAAACAGTTTTGACATTAGCCTCTGATCCAAACAGGTTTTGAAGATAATGGATATTGGGACGCAGAGTTTTCTCGAGACTCCCGTTAAGCAGTCTGGGTCCAATGGATATGGCATTTCCCAAGTCTTGTGCAGAAAGGCCCAATGTTTTCATTAACTCAATCTTGGGTTTCAACTGCCGATCAGCATTGAGAGAAAGAATAGCTGGGTTTCTGGTAATAGTCTTCCTTACCTGGTGCTCTGTGAATCCCGAATCTCTCAGTAATTGTACTGCTTGTTGGGCTCTATGAGCTGATCTCGTCGCAACCAAGGATGGCCTTACTTTAAGGATAGTGGAGAGCTCAGACTGACACAACCCACATTCGTTGAGTAAGAATTCTGAAACGGGGCATGTGTTATCGGCTTCAGGGTAGCTTGTGGACTTGTCTTTATCAGCAATAGTTGTAGAAAGTCGTGATAATTTTAACAAAATAATCCGGAGAAATGGTGAAGATGGTGCTGCAACAGCTGCCGCCAGGTAGTGACGCTGAGATCCCAAAGATGAAGCCAAGCACCGGGCGAACATGGCCATTGCTGAAGAGACGAAGCTCGGGATTTCGCCAATATGATCCCATAACAAATCGCTTCAAAGAGGATTGGTGTGATCCGTAGAGACATGTTTGTTTAATATAAGAAAGGGAAGGGGATTAGGGCACGAAAGATATAAGTTACATATGAAAGCTAGGGTATTGGGAAAGAAAAAGGAATTTAAGCTTCACGCATTCGTCTCTTTCTACAATTTCTAGGTATACCGAGGCGGAGGAATTGTGTCCAAAAGTAGTTAAATTTGGATAATAAAAGAATTTTAAAATCTTGTAGAGGTAGTGTTTGAATGTTGTTTTTGATGGTGGAAATGGATTCAACACCATCAAAAACGGCTTGGACACCAAAAATTTTGAAATTTAACAACTATAAATTGGATTTAGCAAAATCCTTGCCTGAATTTCCATAACTTTCCGGGCACTAGTTAGACTACGACATTTTTTTATCATTTTAATGTTAAAGGGATGAGGATATGAATTTCAACTCTTAAGCGTCATTAATTTTTATAATTTTAACACTGGTTTTAATCATTTTAATATTAACATTAATAAACAATGTTAGTAATTTTTTTAAATTAAAATATCATATTATATTGTATTTTGTAAAGATTACATAAAGAATAGCAATATAAGGATTATCTAAGTTGTAAAGGTTACTAAAGCCATAGAACATAGCAAGTTTGTGAGAGGCTATCAACCACTTCGCTAAGTACACAAGTAACAACAAAAACATCAACCACTTAGGACTAGTTAATGGCACTCTTAATAGGAGATATCTAGACAAGGAAGCTTTGTTTGCATCCACCTTATGTTTTATAAGATGAATTTCATTATGTGTATTATTTGAAGGTCGTGATTCACTCAAATTAAAGTTCTTACACTTGCACCCCAAATTTGCTAATAAATTTTCCACCCTATTCCCTCCATGCCGAGTATGATGAGCAATAATGTAATTGAGATTTGGTATCAAACCATTTATACTAAAAACGACATCCTCCAATCTCCAGTAATGCATTATTTTATGAACAGGTTTCTTGTTTGAAAGTTTTTGTATACATTGAATTACTACCTAAGAATCACCATCCACTTGCAATAACTGGAAACCTTCTCGGATAGCAATAATAAGGCCTCTCTCCACAACCAAAATTTCAGCTAAATTATTGTTGCAATCCCACAAGAAATCGAAAATTTTTGCAATGGCCGAGAATTTTCATCCCAGAAAATCCCTCCACAGCCTGCAACTTTTGGGTTCCCTTTGGAGGCCCCATCAAAGCTCATCTTGATAAAGGAGCTCAAGGGTGGAGAATAGGAGTTAGAAATTGAAGGACAAATGCTTTTGCCAATGGAAGTGAAGAAGGGATCATTGAAGGATCTAAATTGAGGTTTTTCATGATAATTGCTTCAAAATCCTCCACCTGTGAATTATCCGTAGACCAAGGAGAGGCAAGAATGGTCTCTCGAACATTCAATATGATCAAATCCTTGAGCACCAAAGTTGATTGATTCTTTGGGCCAAAAATTTGAAAAATCCTCTCTTTCCATAAGTTCCAAAGAATAAAACCTAGTGCAAGCATCCAATCATGAGAAATAATAGGGTTCTTAAATTTCTGGCAGTACCATTGATCCAACATAATATTAATATTCTCTAAGAATGGACGCTCCATGCCAAAAAATATGAGGAAGGAGATCCCAAATTTCCACCGAAAAAGAGCATGAAAGAAAAATATGTTCTACCATCTCTTCAACTTGTAAGCAAAGAAAAGATAAGGATGGATCCTCATATCCCTTTCTATGAATACGATCCCAAGAAAGAAGCCCCGACCCCATGCAAGTAATCATAAAAGGGTAGAAATTTTTGGCCACCACATTCTAGCCCATATTTGAGACCACAAGACTACGTTCTCCATTTTCAAAAATTTTGCAATAAAGGAGTAAGCCTCTTTTAGAGAAAAGGGGCCTATTGGTTGTTGTACCCATCATAAAACATCATCATTCTAAGAAATCCTAATATGTCTATCTTCTAGTGTCTTTTTAAGATCCTCCCATGGTAGTGTAGTCGAAGTAGGAGGCCAATCATCTTTGTATTTCCACTGTCGCCATAATTGATTATCCTCCAGAGGTTTCCAATAATTAGCAACCCTCACTGCACCTAATGAGTGGGTAAAAAAATTAATAGAACAAATACTATCTTTATCATCCAAAGAAGTTAACTGCTATTGGACATCCTCTGGAAAAAGAAGTTATCTCCCCTACTTTTATATCCTAGAAAGCATGTTTTCTCACTACATCCTTACAACCCTGCACCCACTTCCAAATACCCAAACCTAGAATATTACCATCAAAGCGCAATTGATCCTCCTATTTATCCAATGGGGACATACTTACGGAGCCATATGTGCTTCCATAATTCACAACCCTTCTTAACCCAAAGCCACAAAATTTTCATACCAAAAGCTTTACTGACCAGTTCAAGGTCCCGTAACCCTAATCCACTAGCAGATTTTGGTTTGATCAATTTATCCCAACCTACAAGTGCCTAGTTTCTAGCTTTAGTAGAACCTCTCTAAAGAAAATCACACCACAAGGACTGAAGCCTATTATAGGATGTTTTCGAGATTGGCATCACAACTAGTTGATAATTTGGTAATGCCTACAAGACTGATTTAGTAAGAACCAATCTTCCTGCAAAATTGAGAGCATGAAATACCAATTATTAACTTTCAAGGATATTCTAGATAAAAGGTATTTCCAATTGGATACATGGTTTTGATATAGCACCAATGGACCCAAATATTTAGAAGGTAACTAAACCTCACAAAATCCCAATATTCAAATCAAATCACTCTAAATAGAATCTTGACAATTAAAACAGAAAATGTTGGTCTTGTCTTTATTAACTAGAGTTCCTGAAGCCACCATGGTGGTCTATAGGATTCACCATATTCCTTTCACTTCCTTTAGAGTAGGTAGAAAAAATAGAACAACATCATCAATGAATCGTTGATGTGTAATTGATAGATTTTCTCCAAACATTCGTAACCCATAAATGTGACCCATTGAACATAATTTACTATAAAATCTCCGAAGCACTTCCATGGCCAAAATGAAAAGAAAAGGTGATAGAATATCACCTTACCACAAACCTCTTGAAGATTTGAAGATATAAGACCCATATCCATTAACCAAAATAGAGAAAAAGGGAGGTGATATAAAAGAACTTACCCATGAGATCCACTGCACTCAAAACCCAAAGGCAGATAAAACTTGTAACAAATAATCCCAATTGATTCTATCATAGACCTTAAACAAATCCATTTTAATCGTCATACCTAGTCATTTGGATGCTCTAAGGGAGTGAATGATTTCATATGCAGTAATTATACCATCTAAGCTTTGTCGTCCCTCTATAAAGCTAATTTGCTCCAAAGAAATTAACTATGGAAGTAATGGCTTTAGAAATTTCACGATTATCGTAGAGATTATTTTGTAGATCACATTACACATGGCAATAAGCCAAAAGCCACTAAGCTCCTCTGAATGTCCATCTTTCAGTATAAGTGTTAAAAACGTTGCATTAAGACCTTCCCACAACCACTATGTCTGGCACAAATCCTCCACCAATTCATGAATCTCCATACCTATAAACCTCCAACATTCTTTAAAAAAGTCTGAGGTGAAACCATCCAGACCTAGAGATTTATTATGCGACATTTCCATAACAACCATCTCTGCTTCTTGGATTGATATTGGTCATATGAGAGCTAGGTTTTGTTCCTTAATAATAAGTTGATGGATATAGTGAAGGATTGAATTAATAGTTGATTGTCCATTATGAGAATTCTCTAACAAAATATCATGATAATATCAAACCAATTCATTTTCAAATTCTGCATGCAAAAGCCTTTTGTCCCCATCATCACCAATAATGGAAAAAATCCAGTGATTATGATGATGTTGTAACATCAAGTTGTGGAAAAATTTAGAATTCCTTTCACCCTCCTTAAGCCACTGAACTCTAGATTTTTGTTTCCAAAGGATTTCTTCCTAGTGCCATCTTTGTTCCAATTTATGGAGGGTAAGACCTTCCTTTATGATTAGTTCAAGAGATCAACCTTCTACAATCATGTGTTGTTCAACCCTTCACATATGATCTTCTAATAAAGCTCGTTCTTCAAAAATGTTGCCAAAATCATGTTTATTCCATAATTTGATATGGGTTTTCAAAGCCTTGAGCTTTAATTGGAACATGTACATTTTGTTCTTACCTCTCACAACAATTTTCAACCACCATTATTTTAGTAGATCCACAAAACTAGACACTCACAACCAAAGGCTCTCAAATTGAAAAGGGTGATTCCATGGAGCTTCCTTCAAATCCAATTCTAGCCTAATCGATCAGTGATTAGACCCAAGACATGGTAATATTGTTGCTTCGACAAAAATATCCTTATGCAACACTTCTTTAGAGAGGAAAAATCGATCCAGCCAACTTGCAATTTGGTGTCATCCTCTTCGTCTATTTTCCAATTATAAAGACCATTTATAGTTGGAATATCTACCAATTGTAGTTTCTTAATGAATCTGTCAAAAGAGGCCAATTCTGGGTCTAATTTTTGAATTCCTCCTTTTTTCTCCTTCATATATCTTATTAGATTGAAATCCCCACCAACAATCCACACTGAATCTATAACATACCTCTTAGTCGCCAATTTTTTTCCAAAAAATTAAGCTTATGCCCTGCCATCAAAGGACCATACATTGCTTTTAAAGAGACGAGCTCTTTGGTTCTGAGATAATGAAACCTACTAGTTATTATTCGTGGACAAGTCATCCAAATCTAAAAAACTACTTCTAAAGAGTTCAACAAAACTGCCAAACCACCAATAGTACCCCGCGCATCGAGAGCCATTATTTGGCACCCTTTCCAACATTTTTCACAAATTGGTAGCAGTGTCTCCCATGGGAGTTTAGTTTCTTGAAAGATTACAATTGTTGGTTTCTCCATCCTGATCCTATCCTTAAGGCATCATTACTTCCCTTTTCTATTTAACCCCCTCATGTTCCATGATAAAATACTCATGATAAATATTTTTGTGATGGGGAAAAAACCTTTGGGATAGCATTAACTTGGCTAGAGTTCACTAACTCCTCCCATGTATTAAGTAGCGTCTCTCTTTTATATTTGTGACCTTTCTTTTTGATATATTTTGACAATTGCTTCATAAAAATATATTTCCCTTTCTCCTTCAAGCTTGAATAGAATGAACCCCTTTACCTTCTCTAGAGGACTACCTCCTTTTGGTCTTCCAATTAATAAAAATTACAATATATTGCTCCTCATTCTCCTTAGACAATTCTGCTAAGTCTTGCTCTGCCCAATCAGTCAAAAAGCAAAACAAAACTCGTTCTTCTCCTGAAAGTTCTTCCAAATTTTTCTTTGCCAACAAAATGACTTCCTCAATTCTAGGTAAATCAAAGTAATCATAATCTTCATCATTAATAACCTCTTCTGGTAATTTCCACTTTTGGGGTTGCTTTTCTTGCGAGGATTCCAAAGTGTGATAAAAAATAGGAGTGTCATCCTAGATGGTAGAGTCATCCTCCATTGTCTCCAAGGTTGAAAAGGTATTCTTATCCCCCAAGTTCAAGGTATGTGTATTTTGACCACGTTGGGTGCACTGTCTTGTAATAACCCTCATAAACCCATCGTTTCCTACTGATACACTAAGAGTTTGATCCTTCCTTTACAATGATAAGTCCCAAAACAAATGACCATGCACATGGCAATGTCGACTCCAAAAAGGTACATGCTTGTAATTTAGTATTTGGGTCCAAATCTCACCCTAGTAATCCAACTCTATAGGTTCCGACAAAGGTTGTGAAATATTCATATACACACATAAATGAGCATAAGACATGTTCTTACCCCTCCTAGTCACCTCTGAAATATTTACAAAATGCCCTAAAGCATGCCCAATACCTTCTAGAATTTCAGGAATCTAGAAATCACAAGAAGAGAATAAAGTCTTACCCATATCGGCGCCGCCAAAAATTCCTCTTTATCTGGATTAAAGCAAGATTCCTAGTGTTTGATATATAGGCCTACATTATTATAGAAATAAATCCCTCCCTCAAAAATCTCAGCTTTATCCTCCAAGTTCACATAAATGATTATAAAGAAACCCTTGGGCCACAATCGTAAGTCTACTTCACCCTTAGGTTGCCATGTTTATTGGATCTGCCTCTCCAAATCTCTCTCAGAAGGCCAACTTCCAATAAATTTACATATGAAAGCATGATCACGCATACATTTATGGTGATCCTCCAAGCACATAGGAGGTATTACAAATCTAGGGTTTTGAAGAGCCTTCGAAATGCATTGTCCTCGTAAACCGGCTTGTCATTTATCGCCAATAACAGTTAACTACTGAAACCCAAAACTTCTCCTAGTGAGTTACTTCCTTCCAGAGGGTTACTTTTATCCCCTGTTTGAATTGATTTTCCTGCCACTATATTTGGGAAAGAGGAGTAGCCCTCCTACCTTGAAACTCATCCATAACTCTTTCACAACCCACGAAAGTGAATCAACCTTCTAATATGAGTTGAAAAATAAGAACCATATCAAACCCTAAGACGAAAGAATGTTAATATTAACAGTGCTAAAGAAATAATGTTGACGAGTAAGCAAACATTTTGGTTGTATTTGATGAGACACATCAAATTTTATCTTACGAGTGAAAGATTGAATAAATAAATATAATTATTTTGCAATTATTTATTAGTAATAAAAGAAATATTTTTTATGGATGTTTTATTATTTTTTATTTTATTAATTTTAAGAATTTGCTTTACATTTTATTTTTCCTATTTATTCGTTGTTTTTTAAATTATAATATTATTTTATAAGTTAAAATGAATTAAGTGGAATGACATTACTAAGGAAAGGAATTGGAATTACGAGATTTGTGCAAAAGATACACAATGAGATAAGTTATGGAATTTAGTGTAGAAGATAATTTAAATCACTATTGTAAAACAAGTTGTATTTGATATAGAAAGCATATTTAAATTGTTTATTATGTTGGTAAAATCATGTTCATAGGGGTTGGATTCAATGATGGAAAGCAAGGAGTTTTTCACCATTGGGTAAGATTCAATTTCAATGAGGGCTTAATCTAGGGCCATGGGGGCACCTTGAGGTATCAATTGAATGTGTGGTTGCACCCAGAGAGACCATATCAAATAGTTTTGTGACTGATGCACACATAAGTGGATCAACGCTCACCCCATGTCCTCATTTCTTAATAAAATCCCTCGAGGACAACTCAATTAGTAATTGTTGTGATATGAAGTATTATGTAAGCTACAAAATTCAAGGTTCAAATTCCCCCAATTAACCTACGTTTCGAGAATACAATTTTCTATATTATAGATCAACATGTTGTTACAAAGATATCAATTTGTTGTTGATGGACCCTGTCAGTTTAGGCTTGGCTTTTTCAACGATAGTAATTAGCATGTCAGTGCAGTGCTTGGGTCCATAACATTTAGACTCATAATGCATAATAACTTATCCATACTATATCTATGAAGTATACTTCATGGGAACATCGACCACAAATTATCTCCTTTGATAAGAGGGATGCCAAACATGATGGTTGCATGCAACAACTCATATCGGGAGGGGCATATGTAGGCACTAAGAGATATAGTGGTAGCAGTAAGAATCAACCTTAGCCTACTTGTCGATTCCTCTAGTAAAAAAAATAAATGTTGGTAAAATCCACCCATAAGCTTTGCTCAAACAATGATTATTTGGCAACTAAAAAATGAACCATTAAAAAAGTATGACTACCCAAAACCTTTTAAAAAGCGAAAGCCTTCTATATGGACCTTGGTTTTGGAGGAATACTACATGTTTCTTTGACAAAACTATGAAATTGGATCTTTAGTCAACCATGGTGTTTTCTTTGAATATCAAGAATGGCCCAATTACCCAAAGATGACAATGTACTTGAAAGTTTGCCTCCACAACTTATTGTTGTAGATTTTTATTGTAGATTCAACAACTTATGTGATATGCTAAAACACAAGACAAGAATATACTCTACTCTTCTCAGTGGAAATAAAAAATGATTGATGAAAACAATAAGCAGAAAGAGGAAGAATATCAATCTCAAATACCCCAATATTTCTCTAGGGAAAACAACTACTAAAAATCTCGATTATCTGTATTGTGTTAACCGGAACATCTAAGAAGAAAATACAATGTGTGTTAATCCTGAACAATTCATGCACTAGTACAATCTAACTCTCTACTTCTCAAGACAAATCATGCCAACACTTGGTCAATTCTACTACCTACCAAGCTCTTACTTCCTTGCGTAATTCCTAGAGGAATCAACCCATATTTAATGGGAAATCCACTCTCCATAACTACACAATCCAAACATAGGTCCTCAACTGATTGCATGCACCATATATATAACCCAGAAAAAATATACAATTGATAATACAATGCCCCTCAACACTAATCTTAACTGCGTCTTCATCTGAATTGACATGCATGAATTATTTGTGAATGAATCTTAAGGTAACTAGTGTGGTACTAATCAGGTGCTCAAAATTATGCTCAAAAATCAAAGTGTCAGAATTTTGTTAAAATTAGTTGCAGATCAAAGAGCCCATCATTCTGAATCCAACTGTACGAATGACACTCAAATCTGAGCTCGTATGCAAAAGTTAGAGCAAGTCAAAGTTGAAGCTTGACTTTTCTACATGACAGGATTGGATGATGTGGCAAAGTCTTTAGCGAATGAGGAGGCGCCAAGTGGCAGGCCGCAATTGGCCCCTGCATAATTGCAGTCTCATGCAGAAAGGTTTTACAAAATCAGCCACCGAGCATAGAAAGGTTGCAATTCGATAAATCACAAATCACAGATCGATGAAGGGAAGTACTACGGAAATCATCCCCCAACATACCCGAGTTATGATGCGATGGATCATAGATCACAATTGCACTTCGTAGAAAACAAAGTCCTATTTTATGACTACCTGTCGGTTCTCCGCCGATTGCGATAAGTTCCCAGATGCGATATATTTATCAGTTCCATTTTATAGTGTCGTCAGGTCCGTCAATATCGCAATCACAAATCACCCATTTTATTCACAGATCATAAGCCCGCAGCACTTGTCGATTTCTATTTGCAATAATATTGGCTGACAGGTTATAGCCCGTCATGCAGCAAAATTCTCACTTGATTAGTGGATTTTGGAGCAAAAATATGGGTTCCTATCGGTTTTGGAGCAATTTTTGAAACGAATAGTGGGAGAACTGGGAGAAGTCATAACTTCTTCATTTATTATCCAAATGGGTTGCAAAAAAGAGTGAATTCTAGTAGTTTTAGCTATTTTGAACTCATTGAGACAGGTTTTAGAGGCATCTGAGCATTGTAAACACACTTTTGTTGTAATTTGGAGCATAATAGAGAGGCCCAAGCATTGGAAGTTGGACCAAGGAGACGTAGCCCAGGAGGGGTGAACTCCTCATCAAATCTCTATGTTGTGTGTTGTATTTTGATGTTTTTTGTTGTTGTTCAGCATGTGTTTTATGTTAAATTGTTTATAACATTTACATAAGAAACTCTCATGGGAATCGATTAATTAAGGAAAAATGGTGAATCCTTAAGCACTTGATAAGCAAATGATAATCATCTTGGGTTTTATTTTGAATGGGGAATTAGCACAACATTACTAATCTGCTCCATTCCAGATCAAGTTGGTATTAGAGAACTGGTTTTTGCTTACTAGATTTTCTTGTTCAAAGAAGGAGTATTGTTTGCTAGTTTTGTGTCATGCTAACAAGGTTAAAACTCAAAAGAGGGGAAGGGAAGTTGGTTGAAATCCCTGTAGTTGGGTCAAGGTGAAGAAAAGAAAGGTTGCCAAAGTCTTCTACACTAGTACATCCTCAAGTTGCAGAACTTGCAGTTAAGTCTTCAAAGACCATGTCTCATGAAGAAGAACCTACCATGACCGATGATGAAAGAGCATTTAGAAAGGCATTTTTTCAATATGAATGAGATGGTTAAGGTCCTTTATGAAGAGAGGAATAGAATATTGAAAGGAGAAAGTTACAAACCTTCCAATGGAGAAGGTTCTTCAACAGAAGGTAATGGAAAAACAGGTAATGGAAAAGGGGGTAATGGGAATGGAGACAAACCTCCACACTCTCCACCATCTTCTTCATCTTCTTCTTCACAAGCGTCTTCACACTATTCCATTGATACAACCCTTACTCATAGTCATCATCATTCTTCAAAAGGAACTAGTAAATCACCTTTTCTAAAATTGATGATAAATTTGAGTTTCCCATGTATAATGTTGAAGTGAATGCAAAGAAGCTTGATAATTGGATTCGTCAGTTGAAGGTCTATTGAAGGATTAAAAATATTCAAGAGGATGATTTCAAACTACAGTTGGCTTCATTGAGAATGGAAGGTGCAACATTCATTCGATGGGAAGAAAGGACTCAAGACGAGATCAAAAAACATGGTAAGATCTCTATTACTTGGTCTGATTTCATTGTTGTTATAAAAGGAAAATTCTACCCTTTAGCTCATATGCAAAAAGCTGTCATTAATTGGAAAAATTTCAGACAGTTAAAAGGTCAAAATGTGAAAGAGTATACTCAAGAGTTTAGTAGAAGAACTATTATGCTAGAAGTAGATTGGCAGTCACAAGATAATTTGTTGAAATACATAGAAGGTTTGCATAGCTATCTTTGACACACCATTCTTATTTTTAATCCCACGAATCTTGATGACGTTTGTGTTCAAGTTATACAACTTGAAGCAAGAGGGAAAAATGTACAAGAAGAAGGTAAGAAGAAGCCATTCCAGAGTAGTGAAAAGGGAAAGAAATCTAAAGGAAAGCAGAAGAAAAATGCTTTTGTTAAGAAAGAAGGAGAGAAACCCGTGTGTAAGAATTGTTCCAAAGAGGGCCATGATGAAGAAAATTACTGGAAGCTTCATCCTAAATTAAGACTGAATAAATTTAACAGTAAAGGGAAACAAAAGACAAACATTTTTGTACAACAAGACTTGGGTTCCGACTCAGGTGATGAATCAAAGATTGCAACCACAGTCACTAAAGGAATAGTCGTGGAAAAAACAAGCAAACAGGAAGTCGTGGCAAGCACCAGTGCATCAAATAAATCCATCAACGCTTCAAATGAAGAAAAAAAAATTGAGTTGTTCCATATCAGAGTTATTTCCAAACACACCAAGATTGAAACGTTGTTTAGCAATGGATCCCAAGAAAATTTAATTTCTAAAAACATGGTCAAGAAGTTGAATCTGGAAACCATGCTTCATCATAAACGGTATCCATCGGGTTGGATAACCAAGGATGAAAATCTTCAGGTCACAAGGAAATTTGTTTTCAAGTTTGCTATTACTGCCAATTTCGTTGAAGAAGTCGAATTAGATGTAGTATTGCTTGATATTTCTGGAATTGTGCTGGGAAGCCCATATCTGTATGACTGGAAAGCCATTTTCCATAGATTTGAGAAAAAATATCATTTTTTCAAAGATGGAGTGGAGTATATTGTGAGAGCCCATCATAGAAAGCTTAATTTGTCTTTAGCAAGCACAGGGCAAATGAAGTGATTGGTCAATTCCAACAAAAATCTCGTGCTCCTTATGATCAAGTAGAAAAATGACACAAAGCGTGAACCCTTTGCAAGTTGTGACGTGAAGCTGAAAGCCTAATTGGTTGATGTGGTTAATTAATATGGAGATGTGTTTCAAGAACCAAAGGGATTGCCACCAAAAAGGGGAATTCAACACAAAATTCAGCTACAACAAGATTGTCCCCTCCCAAATATCGGTATGTATCAAATGTCAATTCTGGAAAGTATAGAAATTAAGAAATAAGTCCAGGAATTGTTAGATAAATGTGTAATTCATCCCTCTACTTCGCCATGGTTCACAAATTGTTTTCGTACCCAAGAAAGATGGAACCTAGTGCATGTGTGTAGATTATCGAGCTTTGAATAAAATTATCATAAAGAAACGATACCCATTGCCTAGAATATATGATTTTCTAGATCAATTGAAGCATGCAAAATATTTCACTAAATTAGACTCGAGAAGTGGATATTATCAAGCTAGAATAGTTGAGGAGGATATGTGGAAGACTGCTTTTAAAACCAAACATGGATTGTTTGAGAGGCTAGTTATGCCTTTTGGTCTTTGCAACACTCCAACTACATTCATGAGAGTTATGAATGATGTTTTAAGATCCTTTCTTGATGAGTTTGTAATTTTCTATTTAGATGATATTTTGTATTCAGCAAATCACAAGAATAGCATGTCAAGCATGTGAGGAAAACTTCCTTAGTGTATTTGGGCCACATAGTTGGAGGAGGTGTGCTAGAGATTGAATCCTCTAAATTTTCGGTCATTGTGAATGGCCAATGCCCAAATTAGTCATAGAAGTAAGGAGTTTTTTGGGAGTCGCAGAGTACTGGAGGAAGTTCATTGCCAGTTTCTCTTCCATATCAACTCCACTACATGCTTTGACAAATGTGAAGGTTGTCTTCTAGTGGGGAGGCAAGCAACAAAAAGAATTCGATGATTTAAAACAAAAGATAATTTTAGCCCCAGTTTTAGCATTACCAAATTTGAAACAACCATTTGAAATACAAACAAATGCAAGTGACTATGCCATGGGTGCAGTTCTTTTACAACATGGTAAACCCATTTCATTTCATTATGAGATTTTTAATGATGTTTTTAATAACTATCCTACATATGATAAATATCTTTACGCATTGGGGCAAAGTGTGAAGAAATGGAAGCATTACTTAATGGGAAAATAAACCATTATTCACACTGATCATCAGCCTTTGCAATATCGGCAATCTCAAACAAAATTGTAACAATCAAGGCACTTTCGTTGGATGAGATTCTTACAACAATTCCACTTGGTAATCAGGTACAAGAAAGGTATTTATAACAGAGTTGCTGATATGTTTTCTAGACAGGTTGTTAATGTAGGCATTTTACTCTAGAATCATTATGTTTTGCCTAAAAGTTATGTTGAATAATACGCACATGATGCTGACATTCAAGAGGTATATTCAAACTTGAGTCAAGGCCACTAAGTTGAGGAATTAGACTACCATGTACATGATAATTTATTGTCTCATTTGGGAAAACTTTGTGTCCCATAGGGAGAGAGAGTAAATGTCACAAGGGAAGCACACACTTCTCTTATTGTTGGACATTTCAGTGTAAGTAAAACAGTGGCAAATCTTCAGAGGTATTTTTACTGGCCTCGTATGCTTGAAAGTATGTCATGTTTTATTAGAGGTTGTTCATTATGTGCAGTTAGTAAGCCTAGTAATAGGAAACTAGGATTGTACACACCACTTCTAGTGCCTTCACGTCCATGGGAGAGTGTTTATATGGATTTTGTAGGAGGGCTTCATTTATAGAGAAAAGGTCATTATTATTTGTACGTAGTTGCGGATAGGTTCAACAAGATGTGCATATTAATGCCTTGTCAAAAAAAAATTACAACTGAACAAACAACTCAACTTTTCTTTCAAAATGTATGGGTTCATTTTGGATTACCTACTTCTATTATAAGTGATCGTGGTTCCCTATCTGTTGGGAATTTTTGGTCAAATTTATGGAACTTGATGGACACCAAGTTGAAGAAAAGTACAGCCTTCCATCCACAAACAGATGGTCAAAATGAAGTGGTTAATAGGACAATTATTCATTTGCTAAGAGGACATTGCAAAAAACATCCTAAGTGTTGGGATGAACAGATGCATTATATTCAACATGCTTACAACCAAGCAAAACACTCTTATACTCTAACTTCGCTTTTTAAGGCATTTTGTGGTTATTTGCCTAAATCGCCTTTGGATTTCATCTTTGAGAAAGATTGATCCGAGTGGAAAATGGCATCAACCCATGGTATTCATCCACCCATGGAATTTACCCATGGTATTGTAAGTGGCATCCAGTCATGGTATTTATACACCCATGGTATTGTAAGTGACACCCACCCATGGTATTCATTCAACCATGGTATTTGCCCACGGTATTGTGACATCCACCCATGGTATTCATTCACCCATGGAATTGACCCATGGTATTGTGACATCCACCCATGGTATTTTTTCACCCATAGAATTTACCCGTGGTATTGTGACATCCACCCATGGTATTCATTCACCCATGGAATTGACCTGTGGTATTGTAACTGAAAAATATTATAAGTAACAAGTTGCATTTTGTAAAAGGACAGATTGTCCACCACAATGTAGCCTTTATAGTTATTATCAATTTTAATAAAAAAGTTTCTTTGTGGTTCTATTTACTGTGTGTTCTGTCATTTTCTTTCTAGCATTGTAATTCTTCAGATCTTGGGGGTCTCCCCCACATGATCCATTTCAATCTTTTAGATTTTGGGGGCCTTCCCCCAAGATCCGGATCAGTGGTATCGGAGCAGGTTATGATTCCATGGGAATGAGGGTTTTATGCATATTTTACTTTCAAATTTTTGTAGCAATATTCAACAAAATTCAGGCCCGCGCTGTGACCTCAACGGAGCACTTTTTTTGGCCAAGCACGAAGATTTTTTCTTTTTCTTTTCATTTTTTTGCAGGATTTTGTATTTTGGGCGGCCAGTTTACAGATCAAATTTGAAACATTTGGTACAATATTTACAAAAACAAATAACAGATCTGGATTCCTTGCAAAAAAAATACCAAAATTCAAAAAAAAAAATGGCTGAATCAAAGTTTGGATTAGGTAGATATCACTGATTTAAAATCAACTATGTTGTATAATTCTTCCTTCTTTCTTCTTCTTCTTCTTCTTTTTTTTTTAGCTGACGATAACTAGTTGACGGTGACTCTCCTATCATTTTGTGAAGTTTTTGTGCAAAATTTCATTTTGTGAAGTTTTTGTGCAAAATTTCAGAAAAATGATTATAGATCTGAGCTCCTCTTGAAAAATCACCCAATTCAAAAAAAAAAGGGTCGAAATAGAGTTTGGATGTGGGAGATATCGCTGATTTAAAATCAACGATTTTTTAGAACTTTTGTGACAACAGAAAAATTGCAGCATGAATCGAAGATTCTAGAGTGTCCAGATAAGGATTTCCAACACCTGGGATGATGAAAAATGGTCCTTCTGCTTCCAAAAATAGGTTATAATAAATATTCTGAGTTGTATTGATCGAGTTATGTCCATTTTAGTTCTGGAGCAGCATTCGGAGCGGGTTCCCATTGGAGACATGCCCTCCCACCCCACTTTAGTAGGTACCTTCTTCACATTCATCAGTTTCAGCATAGCAGCATTCGAATTAGGTTATTTGGAGACATGCCCTCCCACCCCAGGCTATGTAGGCACTTGCTACTTCATCAAAAACCAACATCATAGTTATGGGTCAACTGCAAAAAATCCTTGGAAGTCCATTTGTTAGGCCACACACTGTTAGAATCACAGTTGGTCACAAGCATTACAGGTTATCTCTATCCTCGAATCTTCGTTTGTCTTGGTTATGGGTCATCCACAAACTCACACTTCATCGAAGTCCATTTGCTAGGCCGCACGCTATCAGTATCACAGTTGGTCACAAGCATTACAGGGTATCTCTATTCTCGAATCTTCATTCATCATGGTTATGGTTCATCGAAGTCCATTTGCTAGGCCGCACATAGTCAGAAAAATAGAGATAAAGCAGACAGTGTGCGGCCTAGCAAGAAAAGGCTTCAAGGTGAAGGTAAAAAGGTGAAACCAATCCATTATGGTCCATTTAAAATTCCAGAAAAGATTGGTAATAATGATTTCAAACTTGATTTTCCTTCATATATGCAAATTTATTCCGTTGTTAATGTTGAAAATTATAGATTGTTTGAGCCTCCTTTGATTGAAGATCAAGGAGAAAGTGTATAGGTTCTGTCAATTGAAGATTTTTCTCCATAATTTCTTGATGAGCTTCAGCAAGACACCATACTTGACAAAAGCACGAGGTCATCAAAGAGGGGAAATGTTGTTTATCTTCGAGTGGGTCTCAAAGGTACAAATCCATCAAAGGCCAAATGGATTGAAGAGGGGAAGGTGAGGTGACTGTACCCTCATCTGCTGAACAATTGAAAGTGATCCTTTTGGGGTCCAAAATCTTCCAATGGGGAGGAGTGATCAAATGCTCAAAATTATGCTCAAAAATCAAATTGTCAGAATTTTGTTAAACTTAGCATCAGATCAAAGAGCTTGTCATTCTAAATCGAACAATGTGAATGACACACAAATCCGAGCTCATATTCAAAATTTAGAGCAAGTCAAAGTTCAAGTTTGACTTGTCTACATGGCAGGATTGGATGATGTGGCAAGGTCTTCAGGGAATGAGGAGGTGCTAAGTAGCAGGCCGCCATTTGCCCCAGCATATCGAAAATCACAGTCATAGGCATAAAGGTGTTATAGAATCGACCCCCGAGTAGAGAAGGGTTGGGATGTGATAAATCGCAAATCGCAGATCGATGAAGGGAAGTACTACGAAAATCGGCCTCCAGCGTACCCGAGTTTTGATGCGATGGATCACACTTCGTAGGAAATAGAGTTGCATTTTATGAGTGCCCATTGGTTCACCACTGATTACGATAAGTTCTCAGACGCTATATTTATCGGTTCCATTTTACAGTGTCGTTGGGTCCACTGGTATCGCAATTGCACATCACCCATTTTATTCACAGACCATAAGCCCACAACACTTGTCGATTGTGATTTCCAATAAGATCTAGCAATAGGTTATGGCCCACTATGCTGCAAAATTCTCGCTCGGTTAGTGGTTTTTGGAGCTAAAATATGGGTTCATGTCGGTTTTGGAGCAATTTGTGGAAAGAATAGTGGGAGAACTCGAAGAGGTCATAAGTTCTTCAGTTCTTATCCAAATGGGTTGCAAACAATAGTGAATTATAGCAGTTTTGGCTATTCTGAACTCATTGAGATAGGTTTCAGAGGCATTTGAACATTGTAAACACACTTTTATTGTAATTTGGAGCATAATAGAGAGGCCCAAGCATTGGAAGCTGGACCAAGGAGACGTAGCCCAGGAGGGGTGAACTCCTCATCAAATCTCTATGTTTTGTGTCGTATTTTGATGTTATTTGCTGTTATTTTGTTGTTGTTCAAAATTTTATGTTAAATTGTTTATAACATTTACATAAGGAACTCTCATGGGAATCAGTTAACTAGGAAAAAATGGTGAATCCTTAAGCACTTGATAAGCAAATGATAAGCAACTTGGATTTTATTTTGAAAGGAGAATTAGCACAACATTTCTAATTTTCTCCATTTCAGATCAAGTTGGTATCAAAGAACTAGTTTTTGCTTACTAGATTTTCTTGTGCAAAGAGGGAGTATTGTTTGTTGTTTTGTGTCATGCTAACAAGGTTAAAACTCAAAAGAGGAGAAGGGAAGCTGGTTGAAAGCCCTCTAGTTGGTTCAAGTGGAAGAAGAGTAAGGTTTCCAAAGTCTTATACACCAGTACATCCTCAAATTGTAGAACTTGCAGTTGAGTATTCAAATACCATGTCTCATGAAGGAGAACTTACCATGAACGATGATGAAAGAGCATTCATAAACGATTTTTTCGATATGGATAAGATGGCTAAGGTCATTTTTGAAGAGAGGAATATCATATTTCAAGGAGAATGTTCCAAACCTCCCAATGGAGAAGGTTCTTCAGGAGAAGGTAATGGAAAAAGAGGTAATGAAAAAGGAGGTAATTAGAATGGATGCAAACCTCCACCCTCTCCACCATCTTCTTCATCTTCTTCTTCACTAAAATCTTCACACTCTTCCACTAATACAACCCTTAGTCATACTCATCATTCTTCTTCCAAAGGAAATAGTAAATCACCTTTTCTAAAATTTGATATTAAATTTTGGTTGCCCATGTATAATGGTGAAGTGAATGCAGAGAAGCTTGATAATTAGATTTTTCAGTTGGAGGTATATTGCAGGATTCAAAACCTTCAAGAGGATGATATCAAAATTCAGTTGGCTTCATTGAGAATGGAGGGTGAAACATTCATTTGTGGGAAGAAAGGACTCAAGATGAGATCGAAAAACATAGTAGATCTCTATTACTTGGTAAGATTTCATTGCTGCTATAAAAAGACAATTATACCCTTTACCTCATATGCAAAAAGCTATCATGAATTGGCAAAATTTCATATAGTTAAAAGGTCAAATGTGCAAGAGTATACTCAAGAGTTTAGGAGAAGAGCTCTTATGCTAGGAGTATACTTGCAGTCACAAGATACTTTGTTGAAATACATAGGAAGTTTGCATAGCTATCTTCGACACTCCATTCTTATGTTTAATCCCACAAATCTTGATGAGGTTTGTGTTCAAGATACGCACCTCGAAGCAAGAGGGAAAAATTTACAAGAAGAAGGTAAGAAGAAGCCATTCCAGAGTGGTGAAAAAGGAAACAAATATAAAGGAAAGCAGAAGAAAAGATCTTTTGTTAAGAAAGAAGGGGAGAAACTCGTGTGCAAGGATTGTTCCAAAGAGGGCCATGATGAAGCGCATTGCTGGAAGCTTCATCCCTAATTAAGGCCGAAGAAATTAAACAATAAAGGGAAACAGAAGACAAACGATAATGTACAACAAGACTTGGGTTCCAACTCAGGTGATGAAACAAAGATTGAAGCCACAGTCACTAAAGGAAAAGTCACGGAAAAAACAAGCAAAGAGGAAGTCGTGGCAAGCACCAATGCAGGAATAACTCCAACAACACTTCAAATGAAGAAAACGTAATTGATCTGTTCCATATCAAAGTTATTTCCAAACACACCAAGATTGATACATTGTTTGACAGTGGATCCCAAACAAATTTAATTTCTACAGACATGGTCAAGAAGTTGAATTTGCAAACCGTGCCTCATCATAAACTGTATCCGTTGGGTTGGATAACCTAGGATGCAAATCTCTAGGTCACAAGGAAATGTGTTTTTCAGGTTTGTTATTACTGCCAATTTTGTTGATGAAGTCGACTTAGATGTAGTGCCACCACATATTTTTGGAATTGTGTTGGGAAGCTTGTATCTGTATGACCGGAAAGCTATTTTCCATAGATTTGAGAACAAATATAATTTGTTCAAAGATGGAGTGGAGTATATTGTGAGAGCCCATCATTGAAATTTTAATATGTCTTTAGCAAGTGCAGGGAAAATGAAGCGAGTGGTCAATTCCAGAAAGAACCTCGTGCTCCTTATGATCAAGCAAAAGAATGACACGGAACGTGAATCCTTTGCAGGCTATGACGTGAAGCTGAAAGACGAATTGTTTGATGTGGTCAATCAATATGGAGATGTGTTTCAAGAACCAAAGGGATTGCCACAAAAAAGAGGAATTCAACACGAAATTCAGCTATAACAAGACCGTCCACTCCCAAATATCGATATGTATTGAATGTCAATTCTAGAAAGTTTAGAAATTAAGAAACAAGTCAATGAATTGTTAGATAAAGGTGCAATTCGTCCCTCTACTTCACCATGTGGTTCAAAAATTGTTTTGGTACCCAAGAAATATGGAACTTGGCACATGTGTGTAGATTATCGAGCTTTAAATAAAATTACCATAAAGAATCGATACCCACAACCCATAATAGATTATTTAATAGATCAGTTGAAGAATGAAAATTAGACTTGAGAAGTGGATATCATCAAGTTAGAATAGCTGAGGAGGATATTTGGAAGACTTCTTTTAAAACCAAACAGGGATTGTTTGAGTGGTTGATTATGCCTTTCGGTCTTTGCAACGCTCTAGCTACATTCATGAGAGTTATGAATGATGTTTTAATATCCTTTCTTGATGAGTTTGTGATTTTCTATTTAGATGATATTTTGATATTCAACAAATCACGAGAAGAGCATGTCAAGAATGTGAAGATAGTGTTGGATGTCTTAAAAAAAGAACACTTATTTCTAAATATGTGTAAATGTGAATCCGGGAAAACTTCCTTAGTGTATTTGGGCCACATAGTTGGAGGAGGTGAGCTGAAGATTGACCTCTCTAAAGTTTCGGTCATTATGAATTGGCCAATACCCAAATCAGTCATAGAAGTAAGGAGTTTTCTGGGAGCAGCGCAGTATTGGAGGAAGTTCATTGTCAATTTATCTTCCATAGTAGCTCCATTACATGCTTTGACCAGCGTGAAGGTTGTATTCAAGTGGGGAGGAAAACAACAAAAAGCATTCAATGCTTTAAAACAAAAGATCAGTTCAGCCCCAATTTAAGCATTTCCAGATTTGAAATAACCATTTGAAATACAAATAGATGCAAGTGAATACGCCATGGGTGCAGTTCTTTTACAGCATGGTAAGCCCATTTCCTTTCATTCTGAGATTTTTAATGGTGTTTTTATTAACTATCCTACATATGATAAAGAGCTTTACGCATTGGTGCAAAGTGTGAAGAAATGGAAGCATTACTTAATGGGAAAAGAAACCATTATTCACACAGATGATCAACCTTTGCAATCTCAAACAAAATTGCAGCAATCAAGTCATTTTCGTTGGATGGGATTCTTACGACAATTCCATTTGGTAATCGCGTACAGGAAAAGTATTTATAACAAAGTTGTTGATATTCTTTCTAGACTAGTTTTTAATGTAGCCCTTTTACTTAAGAATCATTATGATTTTCTTGAAAATTATGTTGAACAATACGCACATGATGCTGAATTTTAAGAGGTATATTCAAATTTGAGTCAAGGCCACCAAGTTGAGGAATTAGACTACCATGTACATGATAATCCGTTGTATCATTTGGGAAAACTTTGTGTTCCACGGGGAGAGAGAGTAAATGTCACAAGGGAAGCACACACTTCTCTTATTGCTAGACATTTCATTGTAAGTAAAACAATGGCAAATCTTTAGAGGTATTTTTACTGGCCTTGTATGCTTGAAAGTGTGTCATGTTTTATCAGAGGTCGTTCATTATGTGCAACCAGTAAGCCTAGTGATAGGAAACTAGGATTGTACACACCACTTCGAGTGCCTTCACGTCCATTGGAGAGTGTTTCTATGGATTTTGTAGGAGGTCTTCCTTTATCAACAAAAGGTCATGATTATTTGTACGTAGTTGTAGATAGGTTAAAAAATATGTGCATATTAATGCCTTGTAAAAAAACAAATTACAACTGAACAAACAACTCAACTTTTCTTTCAAAATGTATGTGTTCATTTTGGATTACCTACTTCTATTGTAAGTGATTGTGATTCCCTATTTGTTGGGAATTTTTGGTCAAATTCAACAAGTTGAAAAATAGTACAACCTTACATCCGAAAAAAAATGGTTAAATTGAAGTGGTTGATAGGACAATTATTCATTTTCTAAGAGGATATTGCATCAAACATCCTAAGTTGTGGGATGAACAGTTGCATTACATTCAACATGCTTACAACTGAGCAAAACACTCTTCTACTCTAACTTCACCTTTTGAGACATGTCTTGGTTACTTTCCTAAATCGCATTTGGATTTCATATTTAAGAAAGATGTAGTTGTATATGGACATAACGACATAGACAGAGCAAAGAAATTCGTTGAGCAAATTTAGTGGATTCACCAAACAGTTCAAGAACAACTAGAAAAGAGTCAGGGCAGGTATAAGGCAAGGAATGATACGCATCGTGTGGATCATCAGTTTCAAGTAGGTGATGAAGTTTGGCTTTACATTAGCAAGTAAAGGCTTCAAGGTGAAGGTAAAAATGTGAAATCAATCTGTTATGGTCCATTTAAAATTCTAGAAAAAATTGGTAATAATGCTTTAAAGCTTGATTTGCCTTCATATATGCAAAGTTATTTCATTGTTAATGTTGAAAATTTGAGATTGTATGAGCCTCCTTTGATTTAAGATCAAGGAGAAAGTGTACAGATTTCGTTAATTGAAGATTTTTCTCCATAATCTTTTGATGAGATTTAGCAAGACACCATGCTTGACAAAAGAACGAGGTCATCAAAGAGGGGAAATGTTGATTACCTTCAAGTGGGTCTCAAAGGTACAAATCCATCAAAGGTCAAATGGATTGAAGAGGGGAAGGTGAGGGAATTGTACCCTCACTTGCTGAACAATTGAAAGTGATCCTTTTGGGGTCCAAAAGCTTCCAGTGGGGAGGAGTGATCAGGTGCTCAAAATTATGCTAAAAAATAAAAGTGTCATAATTTTTCTAAACTTATCTTTAGATCAAAGATATTATCATTCCAAAACCAATGGTGCAAACGATACTCAAATCTGAGCTCATATGCAAAAGTCAGAGCAAGTCAAAGTTCAAGTTTGACTTGTCTACATAGCAGGATTGGATGGTGTTGCAAGGTCTTCAGCTAATGAGGAGGTGCCAACTGGAAAGTCACCATTGATCCCCACATATCACAAATCGTAGTCACATTCGGAAAGGTGTTACAGAATTGGGCCCCAAACAGAGAAGGGTTGCAATGCGATAAGTCACAAATCACAGATCAACGAAGGGAAGTACTATGGAAATCGACCCCCACCGTACCCGGGTTGCGATGCGATCATGGAAAATTTTAGGGGCGAATGTTCGCCCTTAGGTGAAATTAAGGGGTTTTAAATTTTTAGTGGGCGAATATTTTGTATCATAGTAAATTTTTACAAATCGCCTCAAATAGCCCACCTTATTTTAAGGGAGAGGGTAAAAAAGGTAAATTTAGCCCTTGAAATTAGGAGTTACAACCTCCATTCGCCCATTTTCAAGAATGGGTTTTATTTAAGTGAATCCTATGGGCCAAAGGCCCAAATACCTTATTTATAAAAGAGGTATGGTAAATTAATAAAAATATAAATAAATGAGAGGTATGGTAAATTAATAAA
>APFE031061495.1:0-13656 GCA_000404065.3 Pinus taeda | reverse complement strand
AGTACCATTTATCCTTTCCTATAAGATGTCCTTTCAACCCAATCTTCCCAAGGTTATGCTACCCTATCTTGTAGTTTTGGACATCTTCTGCAAAATTTTATCCTCTTTTAACTTTGCCTTAACATCTGGAGCTAAGTGCTTTGTAGAAGGTAGGAATTGCTCCTCTTTCTGATCTAGCATGGATGGCTCGTAGAGTTTTAGATTTTCCATTTTCACCATTGAATAAATCCGCATGTATGGGGGTGGACTAAGTCTTTAGGCATTATTTATGACATTTTCTAATATCTCAAAAGACCATATTCCAAAGCCTTGATTTTCTTACCAAGACCATGTAGCCTCTACTTGTTCAATTGTAGCCATACTCTATCTCCCACTCTGAATAAGTTCTTTGTTAGGTGTTGATAATGCCTAGCCTTGTACTTTCCTTGTGAATTCTTTAGTGTCTCATGTACTTGTAAATGGATTTGCCTGATCTTCTCAACTAAGCTGTCTACCCTTAAAGAATTGCTTGTTAGATCCTCCCTTACTCCTCCTTATTGTCCATGTGCAATAACCAAAGGTGAAGGTGGAAAATATCCGAAACAAGTTTCAAATGGGGACTTACCAGTAGAAGTGTAGACTTGCTCTATTATAAGAGTGTTGTATATATACCATATTTTCATCCCAAGTCTTCAGATGTTTTTAATTGTAACCCTTCAAAAGCTACACCAAATTTTTGTTGACTAATTATGTTTTCCCATATGTTTGCGGATGGAAAGTTGCATACTTCTTCAAATTTGTATCCATCTTCTCCCACCAAGTAGTCCATAATGCACTAAGAAAACTAGTGTTCCTATATGAAACGATGCACCTTGGTATCCCAAAGTGCACACAAACTTGTAAAAAGAAAAAGTTTATTACTTTTTTCCCGTTGATGGTCTTTTACAGGGCATGAGAATGCAAATCTTGTTGAACCTGTCAACTACCACTAACAGGTATTCATGCCCCTTCTTGGTTGTTGACAAACCTCCCACAAATTCCTTTGAAATGATTTCCAAGGAAGAGTATGTATAGGTAAGGGATTGTATAAATCTTGTTTTCTATTACTAGGTTTGTTGTTACAACAAAGCATACATCCTCTTATGAACCTAGCTACATCATCTTACATTTTGGGCCAGTGCACATACCTCTGTAAATTGGCAATTATCTTCCCTACACCAAAATGGCTTGCAACCTTGGACACATGAGCCTCTATGGTTAGCTGCAGTCTATCACCTATAAGAACACATAGCTTGTCCAACCTACAAAGTAACCCATTATGGATAAGGTAGTCGGCTATGTTATCAACATTGTCCACATGACTTTGGCCCTATAGTTATTGATACACTTCCCTGAAGTCCTCATTCTCTATACATGTCTCTCTATATGCATCATGGGTGAGAGGTTACATGTGTATCAAAGTTCCCAAAGTTGTGATTTTTTATATGGGTGGCCTTGAAAGCATGTTGGCCAACTTGTGTATGTTTCCCTTCTTGTACTTGATCACTAAATGGACATCTTATCAAAGTCACATCCACTTGTAATGCCAAGATTATTGTAACTTAATTTGGGTTTGTAGGTATTGTAGTGGCTAGTGATTTGTGCAGACAATGGTCTCTTTACCCATCAGATAGTGTTTGCACTTTTTGATAGCTTGTACCGGGGCAGAGAGCTCTGTGTCAAAGGCATCCCATGAAAGACTTTAGAATGGTAGCATGCATGCTTTCCTCCCTACAATGAGATCACTCCCATAGCATGCCCACTTGCATTTGTGTCTACTTCAAAGGCTTATTGCAAGTTCAATAATGCTAGAATCAATGCTTGATTGATTTTCTTCTTCGACTCTTCAAAGTCCTTATGTTGACCCTTCCCCCATGGGAAACTCTTGCCACTTATTTTGATGATGTAGAGTGGTGCGACTACTACTGAAAATGGAAGTATGAATTTTCTTAGGTATTTTGTTGCCCCAACAAAAATCTAACCTCTGAGGCATTTGTAGGCATCGACCACTTCATGAGGGCCTCCATCTTTGCACGATCTATCATAATTTCCCCTCCACCAATCACATAGCTTAAAATCACCATGATTGTTGTGCAAACTCACACTTCTTGAGATTTTCCAATAGTCGGTGATACTTCAATGTCTCTAGCACCCACATCAAATGTGAGATGTGCTCCTCCTGAGTAGCACTATATACTAGTATATTATCTAAATAAACAATAACAAGTGAATCTATATATGAGCATAGTATATCATTGATTAATTTCATGAATATAGTTGGTGCATTGCATAGACCATGATTAATCACTCAGACCAACCTTATCTGGTTTTGAAAGCGGGCTTCTAGGTATCTTCTTTTTTGACTCGAACCTAGTGATACCCTAAATTTAAATCTAACTTGGTGAAGCATTTTATTTTTTGCAACTGGTCCAACATATCATCAATTCTAGGTAAGGGGTTCCTTTTCTTGGGCTAATTTTTTTAATGGCTTGTAATCAACACACATTCTCCAAGTCCCATCCTTCTTTGGCACAATTATGATAGGTGACCCACATGATGATGTACTTGATTGAATAATACTTTGCTCCAGTAATTATTGCAACTGCTTGTTCACCTCATTTGCCTTTATAACAAATAACATATAAGAGTTGTAAGAAACATCACTGAGAAGAAGGAGAGTACAATGAGTGATGGCAAACCATTTCTTCTAAAAAATATATAGTTTCAAAAGCCTCCTCCCCAATTTGGAGGGTTCAATTTAATGAAAACATGGAATGCACCTCAAATGTCCACCAAGGATACTAAAAATTAAGCAAATATATGTTGTTTTGAATAATATTTCATATGATTAAGATTGCACTACCTACCCCAATCAACAAAAAATGTTGACTATTTATAAATTACATATATTTAAAATAATTACATTCTATGCAAAGATTCATAAAACAATCTAAATGTGCTAGTGTGATTGACATAACCACAAAGAGAGACAAGAAATTATTCTAGAGAAGGGTAAAATACTTGAGTTGAAGTTATTGCAGTTGGGCCTTTTATACTGTTCGGTGGTTCACAGATAGTTATCAAATGGCTTAATAGACGATCCACTTTTACCCTGCCTTTACTTTTCAAGTGGATGCACATGATCGACATGATTTTATCTATGTTTTGCCACACAAATTGTGTCAATGTGTATAAAAAATACAACTCTAAGGTTAATTCTCTATCGAAATTGGGTATTTTAGATCCACTGGGGAACATTTTCTTCTCTCTCATGCATCAAGGCACACGATGAGCCACTAGTTCTTTCAGGTTGGCATGATTTTTTTTTCAGGGTCTAACTCTTATTTTATTTTGTGGAAATGGTGTCCTGGATTGTTATCTTTTGTATAGTCTATTTCTCCGACTATGTCACAAGATCCAAACTACTTTACTTCTACTACTTGCTCTGATTTTTTAAGGATCCTGCATATGCTATTGTTTTT
Source organism: Pinus taeda (assembly GCA_000404065.3). NCBI lineage: Eukaryota > Viridiplantae > Streptophyta > Pinopsida > Pinales > Pinaceae > Pinus > Pinus taeda. The sequence continues at coordinate 10,156 of APFE031061495.1, read as the reverse complement.
ACGACTCTTTTATATGCTTATAGTTTTTTTATTTATCAATTAAATTAACAAGCATCTCATCCAGAGTGTTGATCGATGCGCGAGTCTGCCTGAGAGCTACGCAAACCTAGACGCCTCCCTGTTTTCGCTAGCCTCTCTCAGCAGCCTGCTGCTGCTGATCTTTCTATGACCATGCACTCCTCTAAGGACGGTGACCTCCTTTCATCTAGGCATCAAGGAAATGAAGAAAACAAAGAAGCATTCGCATCCATGATTGCTGCGAATGGAGCTCCAAGGAACAAGCCAACAATCAACAAATTTGTAAAGAAGCTTGAGGATATACCAGAGATCTCTCTCCCACTTGCTCTCCCTCGAAGAGTAGCTCTTTCTTTGGCAAAACGCAGACTATTTAGACAGTTTACGAGGCTATGGCCGTCTCCCAAATCAGTACAAAAATGGGTTGAAAGAAACTGGAATGAAATGATTCAGGGGAAAATAGCAATAAGATTTTGCGGAAGGGAATACTACACTTTCCTTTTCGAATCAAAGGAAGACAGAGACCCAATCTTCAGAAATGGTCCATATTTCATGGATTTCAGAGGATTATACCTAAATCGATGGATGCTAGATTTCAATCTAGAAATGGACGTGCCAAGCGCAGTCCCAATATGGGTCAGACTTCCTCATTTTCCTCTACATTGCTGGGGAGACGATTCGGTCAAAGCTATAGGAAATGCAGTGGGAAAGTATATAGACATATGCGAACCAAAGGATAACATGCATGCATGTGCTATAATATGTGTGGAAGTAGATCTTGGAAAAGGATTTCCAGAGGCAATACAGATCAAGGTAGATCAGTGGACGCATATACAGCAGCTGGACTATGAGCAGATACTATTCAAATGCAAGGTATGTCATGAGTATGGCCATTTTGCTAATAGATGTCTTAAAACAAAAGATAATGAAAATGTAGAAGAACAAGAAAATACTTGGGAACAAGTAAAAATGAACAAATCCACCAATAAGCAACCAATTTCAACTGCCTCCCAGCCTCAAGAACCAAATGAGACCACCTCTTAACCATCATTGAAGGTTATCTCCCCACTTGACACATCTGCAAATCCCTTTGGGCCCTTGAAATATCCAAATGATCCTCCTTCTCCCAAATCCCCAACATCTAAACTCAACTCCGTTGCTCCCATACCCTCTTCCTCTATTCCTATTTCCCCACTACCCCCTCCCTCAGTGGACCGCATTTTAACTAGAAATCAAGCTAGAGAAAATCCCCAAATTCTGGATCAGCAAAAAAAGTGGGAAGAAAATCCAACAAGGAAATAAGAGACGAGGTAGCGACTAAAGAAATGGCTTTAGGAACTCAACAACCAATGGAATCTTTCATTGGAAAAAATACAGGAAACAACGAAAAAAGTCAGCAAAGAGGAAAGGGAGGTGCCCACCAGCACAACAATAAAAAATAATAGTGGTCTCTTGGAATTGTCGTGGCTTTGTCACTCCTTTCAAAGCCAATGCAGCTAGAGATATCCTAATCAAAGAAAAGCCAGACATCTACATGATCCAGGAGACCAAAACAAGCAGTCAAGAAAATAGAAAACTGATTCAAAAATTAAGAAATTATAATGGAATAGTGTTAGATGCAATAGGAGCATCAGGAGGAATATGTACTTTATGGGAAAAAAGAAAATGGGAACTAATAAACCAAAAAATCAGCAAACACTGGATCAGAACAGATTTGAGAGATATTAACACAAAGGAACTGTATAGCTTCATGAATGTATACTCTCCAAATCACTATAGAGAAAAAGACCACCGTTGGAATTCGATAAAAGAAGAATTAATAGAAAGACAAAAAAAGAAATTAATACTTGGAGGGGATCTAAATTTGATAAGGAACACTGAAGAAAAATTTGGATGGAACTATCACACGGATCCGTCAAGAGAAGCCCTTGAAGAAATAATGGAGCAACACAAAATAATCGACATTCCTCCAAGCAATGGGAAATATACATGGAACAATAAGAGAATAGGCAAGAGTAACATCAAGGAAAGGTTAGATAGAATATTAGTACCAGAAAACATAGCAGCTGCTTTCACCTCTGTGAAAAGCAAGATCATTCACACATCAGCTTTAGATCACAAACCAGTAGTATTGAGCATGGGTAAGTTGGAGAATCAAGGCTCGCTCCCTTTCAGATATAATTCGAGTTGGGACATCAATGGAGAATTTGAAAACCAAATCAAAGACAACTGGGCAAAAAGTATCACTAGGTCTCCTCAATACGTTTGGGAAAGAAAGTTAAAGAATTTATGGTTGCATCTAAAAATTTGGGCAAGAGAAAATGATATTCAAGACAAAGCAAGGAAAACAAAATTACAAAAAAAGATGGACAACATTCACAAAGAAAAAGAAAACAAAGAGGAAAGCAAACAGGACTATCTGAAAGAAAATGAAATCTTCTGGGAAATTTACAAGCAAAACAGAAAGGAAGAAGAAGAAAGTAAAATGAAGTCTAGATGTCTCTGGCTGAAATCAGGGGATACAAACACAACCTTTTTCATAATTCAATGAAAATCAGATGAGCAAGAAATCAGATTGAAGAAATTCAAGTAGATGGGCAAGAGATAAAGGGAGCTGAAGACTTAAAAATTGCAGCTCACAATTATTTTAAAGATCTATTTACAGCAAATGAACAACAAGCAGATAATGAAGACTTTTTGCAGCACATAGAAAAAAAATAAGTGACCAACAAAACGCAGAAATAAATAAAGAGATCACTGAGGATGAAGTGAGGGAAGCAGTTTCGAGTCTTCATCCTGACAAGGCTCCAGGGCCATATGGGTTTACAATGGCTTTTACAGACAACACTGGAATATTATTAAAAAAGATTTCATGAGAATGCTAAAAAATGCTTTAAAAAAAAAAAAATTGGAGGAAATACAAAATCTTCCTATTTGGCACTCATACCCAAAGAGTCTAATCCAACGAATTTCAATAGATACAGACCAATATCTCTCTGCAATTCTTCTTATAAAATAATCGCCATAATTCTAGCAAATAGAATCAAGAAAATTCTTCTGGAAATCATATCGAAAAATCAGGGCGGCTTTGTACCCAAGCGGCAAATCAAAAACAATGTGATCATTGTTCAGGATGCTATTCATAGTTGAATTCAAATGAAAGAGAAAGGAATGATAGTAAAGTTAGATATGGCAAATGATTTTGATAGAGTTAACCATAATTATATAGCAGCAGTACTCAAAAAATTTGGCTTCTCTTCAGATATAATAGAGACTATTCAGGCTTGCATTTCAACTCCTTGGATAGCCCCTCTAATAAATGGCAGGTCTAGCAAATTCCTTTATAGCACAAGAGGGCTCAGACAAGGTTGTCCTTTATCTTCATTCCTCTATATCATCATGGCGGAAACTTTAAGTGCAGCGCTGGAAAATCAAAGAAGGGAAAAAAATTACAGGAATACAAATAGCAAGAGGGGTCAAAAATATAAATCATTCTTTATTTGTTGATGATACCCTTCTTATGGTGGGGGGTGGGGGGGGGGCATCAAGCATAATAGCTAGAAGATTTAAAAAAGTGTTGTATGATTTTCTTCAAGCCTCTGGAGGAATGCTAAACAATGCTAAATGCAGAATATATAGCTAGAACACTTCTCCAAGAATTATGCAGCACATTTCACAAATATTGGAAATTCCAATACAAACAAGATGGACTCACTTTACATACCTTGGGCTGCCTCTAGCTAAGGAAAATGTAAAAGCGGAAATATGGAGCAAACAAGTGGAAAAAATGAAGGATAAAATTCAGAATTGGGGAATGATGTGGCTTAATTTTGCAGGAAGAGTGATTATGATTAAGGCACTCCTCTCAGCCCTACCTATTTATCAATATGCGATTATTCTGGCCCCGGCAAGTGCCCATAAGCAAATGGAAATAATTATAAGAAGTTTCCTATGGCAAGGAGGAAAGCAAGAGAATAAAAAATTTAGTCTAGTAAGATGGGATCAAGTCACTCTTCCTTATGAAAAGGGAGGTCTAGCAATCCGCTTACCAGGCCAAATGAACATTACTTTAGGGATAAAAATAATATGGAGAATCATAAGTTGAAAGGAACATTGGTGGGAAAAAGTATTAGCCATGAAATATCTGAATCCTCTTAGAACAAAACTGATAACATAATCTATTTCAGTCAGGCCATGCACACAAGTTTGGAAACTTGTAAAGAAAATAATTCCCCTCATTAGAAACCACATTTCTAAAAATCCATGGAATGGCAAAACAATTGCGATTTAGGAGGATTGAATAATGGGAAGAGAACCTCTAAATCTCTAGCGGGATTTAAGAGGACTTCATGGTTGGATGGAAGAAAGAAGGATAAATACTCTATATTCAATCTCTGAGTGGGATCACGATAACTGGCTTGAATGGAAAATACAAACACTTCCAAAAAATTTAAAAGGCTAATGGGAGAAACTAAAACCTCACCTTACAGGGGCAACTCCCATAAACAGAGAGGAAGAGGATGATTGTGTGTGGGATACAAATGGAGGGGAATACTCAGTGAAATCAGGAAATAACGTCCTTCAAGAAAATCACAATCAACAAGATTGGAGTCTATGGAAGGTAACCTGGAAAACATAATGTCTTCCTAAAATCAAAGCTTTCATTTGGACTCTTCTCAAAGGGAAAATTCTAACCTTTGAAAAAAAATAAAAAAAAAAATACAAGGACCATCTAGGTGTGTCACGTGTCAAATGGAGGAAGAAACAATTCAACACCTCTTCATGGATTGTAGGGTGGCTAGAGAATGCTGGACCCAGATAACAAGTCTGTTCGAAAATAAATATAAACTTCTCAAATCAATTATCAGCACATCATAAAACTTGGGAGAAGAGCTACCCATATCCAAAGAGAAACAAGGTCACAATAAGCAGGATCTGGAAATGCCTCCCATCAATTCTGTGTTGGCAGATTTGGCTATCCAGAAACAAATGTATATTCAAAGAACAAAATCCAAGAATAGGCAAGATCCTTTCAGAAACACAGAGTCTAATATAAGAAATAATAGACTTCAATGGAATGACAAATGTGGACCAGAATAGCTTACAACAAGAAGAGAAAGATTGGTACATCAAAACAATATTAGAAAAAAAATATAGAAGCTTTAAAAAAAAAAGCTCCTACAACCAAGAATTGGAAGCTAAGGCTAGATGATAAATAATTTGAAGAATGGAGGGAACTCTGTGTTCCGCATAGTAGGGATGAAAAGACAACCTTTTTTGCGACCAGGTATCCAAAAATAACCCAGGAAAAGCAGGTGCAGGTGGAATAATTAAAGACCCAAATGGGAAAATAATTATTACATATGAATGGAGTCTCAAAGAAAATACAAACAACAAGGCGGAAGCATACAACCTTCCCTTAGGCACAAGATTGTTTAAAAAATCTAGCGATCAAAGATCCAATAATTATAGGAGACTCGACAATCATTATAGCAGCAATGGTAAATGATAAGAATTTCAATAGTATCGCCATTAATAGAATTTGTCAGAGGATCAGATCAAACATAAAAATTATGGGAAAAATCACTCTCAAACATGTGTTGAGAAATCAAAACAAAGAAGTTGATAACTATGCTAATAAAGCAATTGAAAGACCAGTCAGGACTATCAAGGAAAACAACGAAGTATATTGTTTAAACATACCATGATTTTCACACCTATGATGAGGACTGAGAAAGGAGAAAGAGGAAAGAGGCATGACAAAATCAAAGAAAAAGATGAACAAATCTTCATTCCCAGAACAAGACTGTTTGTAGAATACAAATAAGATTTGCTATCAGTGGCTCTTAAGTGCAATCTGCAAGACTCAGAGTGCAAAATCAACTCAATCCCCAAAAAGATTTATAGCACGTTTGACAAGGTCCATAGGCGTCCTTTTCCTCTGAGCAAAGACGAAAATAGTCATATCAGTCACAAGCTTCAGGACCGAAAATGTCACACAAGAGAAAGGTGTTCTATCATGGGAAGCTGTACAAGGACAAAGGTGATCTACACCATGACAATCATCCATAGTAGCAGTTTAATCTTCCGCTCTGAGGTCAATAAATTGGCTAAAGAGCTTATTTATATTCGTCATTTAGAAAGCACAACCTATTTGCATTCACGTTATCTCTCAAGTGATCAACTCTCATTGTATCGCCTTCTTGATCATCTCATTACCATATTAAAGCTTCCAACAGCCCGTCCACTTCATTCCTCTGTTCTATCTACCTCGCAGTTTATTTGTATACCCAGGCTCAATCACCCTGAGTGTGATATAATCTTGCTGCCATTAGTCGCTCTTCAGTGCTCTTCCCCAACTGAATGCACTTTCTGTATACTTCACGCTCACATCTCAAGCACTCAGAAGCTCTTAACAAGCTCTTTGCTGCCCCACCCTGTTCAATACATAGGTCCACTTCCCAGTGTCCTTAGTCCTCTGTTTTCCGGGAGTCAAATTTTCAATCTACTCTTTACTTCTCGCATAAGCAGCGTCTCTCGACCAGTTCTCGATCTCAAGACAACTCCTTGGATCATTTTTGGAACACAAAGCAGGATTAGTGCTATTTGGGTCCTCCTAGATCTTTAGGGATCTTTCATCAAGTGGAATCCACCAATCAAAATTTCGCCATCAAGAATAGAGAAACAAACAAAACGCACCAAAGTAAGAGGGCCAATAGTAGGATAAAAAAAGACAGCCTCCAACAACAACTCAAAGCAATATAATGGCTTGCAACCCATTAGAAAGAGTTGAAAAGAATGACAACTGCCCAACCTGTAGGTCGAATAGGTTCATGATTGGAAGGTTTAATCAAGCCTTAAAGGATCTCAGGGCAGAAATGAAGACAACCAATGTGTATATGCAAAGAGACATAGACAAACAGAGAGTTGAAATAGAAGATCTAAAAGACAAATCCAAGCATCTGGAAGAAATAGTAGAGTACATAAAGACCCTCAATCAAAGTTAGCAAGGGGAAACCTCCACCAAGAACAGCAAGAAGCGTCGTCCTCAACAAGAAGAATTAGTAGATTAGTTCTAGTGACTTTGTCTTTTTTAATGCAGTGCAAATATAATTTTTTCCTAAAACAGTTTGTAAGGCAATATGCCATGCCAGTCTTTGAATTTCATAGAATTATGGCTGCAAGTGCAGATGTTGGGACTGCACTCCCATTTTGTACACTACACTTGAATCAGTTCCCCTCTGAATGTACAAGGAGCTCGCTCCCTTCTCCTTTTACAATATAAAAAAAATAACCAACAACGTTAATTTTTTTATAACAAACATCTCTCTGTTGACAAAATTTATATATACATATATAGTTTTCAAATAAAAAAATCATATATTTTTTCTTTTCTTAAAAAAATTGCATCCATTATCCAATAACCTTAACCCATAAAGATATTTAAATATGCACATTTTTTCCCTTACACGTATCCCTTACCACTTAAAAATAACACCAACGTTAATGAAGGATCCCATAACATCAAGAGCATATTTGTCTTTAGGACATTGTGACATAACATCAAGAGCATAATTTAAGATTTGAATCTACGAATATTCGATCCCATCACAAGGAGTTGTCTTGCAGGCCAAGTAACCCAAGTTCGAAACATCAAACTCGCAAATCACATTTGTTGCTTTTACGACCGAAGAGGCCACGAGTAGTGGTTAAACTGAAGAAGTATTTATTCGTTTTTCACTGATCTCATTATCATTTATTAGCATGCTTAAATTAATAATAATATTTAATAATTATTTTAAAAATTAAATTAAATTTATAAGAAATTTGGTTTGTTTGAATGTTAGGTAGATTTGAAGTTAAAATAGATTTAGGTTGGTTTAATATATATAGACATTGTTTAAACATATTATGTTTTGGAGTTTTTGGTCTTGCACTTTCTTGACCAAATTTTGTTTTTTCTTGTTTAAAATGGGGTTTTGACTATATATAGATTCAACACCATGAAAAACCCTTAGGGCACTCAAATTGTGGAGAGTTTAGAACTCAAACTTGTGATTATAAGAAATTGACTATTTTACCTCAATTTCATTATATATATATATATATTGTATATATATATATATATATATATATATTTTAATTTTAATTTTTACGTAATTTGATTGAGTTAAAATGTTTACATCATAGGATATGACATTACAACATATCTTCCATATTTGGTTAGAGAGCACCTCTAAACACAATTATTATATTATATCAATAATGGGCTACTTTACTCTAGGTGCAAGATAAATAATAGCTTTTATTCACAAAATAGGAAATTTGATTTATTGTAACACCAACCTAGATCCATCTTAACTCTGGATCTACCAACTGTTGAGAGGGATCAAATCTCTTTGAAAAATGTTTGTATCTCAAAATATTTGATCCCTTTTGACACTTGATACAAAATTTGAAAAAAATGTTTGTATCTCAAAATATTTGATCCCTCTTGACACTTGATACGAAATAAGATAGATATAGTCATTTTAATTATAATTATAATATAGATACTAATATTAAATTTTTTTTTTACCGAATCAAATGTTAGAGATTACAACATCTCTATCATACCATGGTGGAGATGTCTCATTACTCTAATGATCTTTAAATAATAAAGTTTTTGATTTTTCTATAAGATAAGAATTTTTTTTTAATAAAAAATTTTTGATTTTTCCATCGTTTAAGATAATAATTTTTTTTAATACAAGTATTGATTTTTTCATTAAATAACAAATATTTTTAATAAAAAGTTTTGATTATTTTTTTCGTAATTGAACATGTATTCAAACATAGTGTATCCATGGTCACAACTCAGTTGCGATGAAAACTAAATATTGAAAAGACGTTCAATAGTGTATAGCATTTATATTCAATTTCAAATTATGTGAAGAGATATGAATGTGTTTATTTTATTTTTCTCTTTTGTCGCTAGAAAATTTTGATGCTAGTATGCCACATTTATATTCATTTTCAAATTGCATCAATAGGTAAGAGTGCATTTATTTTATATTGTTTTTTTAACAAAATTTGGATTTTAGGTTAATTATAAAAATTTGAAAAGATGCTCAACAAAATGAATCTTAAACACTAAAAAACAAATTAGGTTTATTTGTTTAATAATGTTGTATTTTTATGTATGTCAAATATTTGATATAATTTTTTCCAATTCGATGGTATTAGGTTGAATATAATGTTACAATGTTTAATATAAAAATAAGAAAATGAGAGAAAAAAAGATATAATATTGTTAGATTTGAGACTTTTGTGATTTATATATTAGATAAATGTTTTTTCGGATTAATCACATCCTTAGGATTAGGTCACCTAATTTTAATGATGTGATTAATCCAAAAGACATTTATCTAAGATATAATATTGTTGTGATGGGCAAAAATAAATATAGAACATCATGTTAAGAGTAATTTTAAAAAGAAATTCATCATTAGAAAATTTACTTGAGAGGTAAGAGTATCTTTCAAATTTATACTCTGGATACAGGGGTTTGTCATATTTTGCAAGGGAAACACAAAAAGAAGTTGAAGCTATTTGAAAACATGGTTGAGCAAAAAGCACAACTTACAATGCTCTCTCCGCACCTATAAATCATTCACATTAACATCTCCATTGTTTGTAGATCTTCAAATTGACATGGAATTCTCTATAATTGTTCCTAAATGCTTGAAATGTTGAGGGTTTGATCACCATTATAAGTGCTCAACCAATCAATTTTTGCTTTTCGAGTAACATTTGAGCTAAATTTGCTAGCATACTCACCATTATCTCCAAAATTCATCTTGGATCGTCGTTTTTAGATGATCAGTAATCACTCATATCCAATGTATTGATTGCTATAGCTGTGATCATTTACAGTGGCAAACCAATAAGTGAAAGTATCATGGGTGGAATCACAAATACATAAAGATAATAGGCTACAATTATGAAGAGGCAAACAAAGGCATGATCTTGGGTAAATTAAATAAAGTTTACATGCAAAACAACATTCACAAAGATAAGTTAGTGAAATACTAACACACTAAAGAGGAAAACATGGCATAAGAAGACAAGTACATAGGCATAAAAATGGTTTTCAAAACTA
>APFE031061489.1:20956-48715 GCA_000404065.3 Pinus taeda | reverse complement strand
TTTTCTTAATCATGGTTTGTAATGGTAAAATGATGTGAGAAAAATCGGGAACAAATCTTTTGACAAAGTTGATCTGACCTAAAAATGACTGCATGGATTTTTTGTTATGAGGAAATGGGATTTTAGAAATTTCTTTAATCCTGTCAGGATCAATATAAATACCATCCTTGGAAACAATAAAGCCCAAGAGCTTTCCTTGATTTAGAGAAAAGAAGGATTTTTTGGGATTGAGTGAAATACCATACCTTCTACAGCGTTCAAAGATTTGATTCAAATCATGGAAATGGTTGGATCTCTTTTTAGAAAATACAGTAATTTCATCTAAATAGACGACTAATGTTTTGTTGATCAATCCTTTGAAGGCTATATCCATTTCTCTTTGGAATGTAGCTCCTGCGTTAATAAGTCCAAAAGGCATTTTCTGATAAGCGTAAGTACCCCTTTTTGTTCTGAAAGTAGTCTTGAGTCTGTCATTAGGGTGGACCAAAATTTGGTTGTATCCTAAAAAACCATCTAAAAAGGAAATTAGCTCAGAACCTGCTACTGAATGGTGTATCTGCTCCATGGTAGGTAATGGGAAATTATCTTTTTGGCTCGCCTTGTTCAGATTTCTGAAATCTATACAAATCCTGATGTCACCATTTTTCTTCCTAACAGGCACCATATTGGAGACCCAGTTTGAGTGCCGAACAGGAAAAATAATCTTAGCTTTCAAGAATTTGTTGAGTTATGATTTTATCTGACTCTCTAAGTTGGGATGTATTTTCCTCAGTGTTTGTTGAACTAGTTTTTGTTTAGAAAGCATTGGAATGGTATGCTGGATGATTGATGTATCATATGTTTTTAAGTCATCATACTTCCAATCGAAGACATGTTTATTTTTTCTTAATAATCTAATAAATGTTATCCTTTCTTCCACAGAAAGCCCTAGTCCTAAATTGATATTTTGAGGGTTCTGCTCAGTACTGAGATTTATCAATTCAAATCTTAAGGTAGAACTTTGGAGTTTTGAATTGGTTACCTGTTTAAATCTGTCTTTAATGTCGTAGAGATCTTCGAGTTTAACCACAGGTTTTGGTATTGAGTTTTCCTCACGCTTTTCTTTCATTTGAAGGTCATGATCGCTTTCATCAATAATCTGATCATTGTAAGACTTATCGGAAGTTAAGATGTCAAACACACATGGTTAGGGAAAACAAGTAGGAAAGATAAAGCATGCGATACCATTTTATTCACAAAAGATGTACATTTATAGTACAATATGGTGACCGTTGGGATTCACATCCCAAGGTCTCTTGGACTGCTTTGTCCATTCGGCTTCCACGCTAACCCTTTAGGATTAGGTGTCCAACATTCCCCCTCTTAATCCGAAGGGTTATGTATGAGTCCAAGAAAAGAGCTGTAATACAAAATGTGCAATAATGCATGGCAGCACTAGGCTGAATGTGCTCTATGAAATGTTGGTAATAAAGAGCGGTGGTTTAAGGATAGCTACCAACACTGGAACGCTTAGTGCAGTTCCAGGAACTCTTCCAAACTTCGCAAGAAGCTGTAAGTCTTCTGCTAGAGGAAGTGATCCTATTGTTTTAAAGAGGGAAACCTTCAACCGTAAAAGGGAGGCCTCACCCCACATAAAAGGTAAAACTTCAACCTGTAAAAGGGAATTCTCAACCTGTGATGGTTTAAGGATGACCAACAACTCTGGAATGCTTATGCAATTCCTGGAACTCTTCCAAAACTGGCAAGAAGCTGTAAGTCTTCTGCTAGAGGAAGTGTTCTCAATTTTGTCTTCGGAACTCTTCCAAAACTGGCAAGAAGCTGAAGTCTTCTGCTAGAGGAAGTGTCCCACATCGCCAACTGAAGGCATGTTCATGCATCTTTGTCTCTGGCTACAACTCTGAAGCTGGTGTGGCAGGTTGTGGCTCAGGCTCGCTTGATGTGGCTTTGAAGCTTGTAGATGACCATCATTTCCCCCCCTGTCAGATACAAGGTGAGAAGATGGAGAAAACTCAACTGCAAGACTGTTCAATATTCTGGAACAAGTTCTGACATGTGTTTGGAATATCTTCTTGGTTGTTGATGCCCATTGCCAAGAAGCGATCCATCCTAGATGAATCTTTGTTCTTGTAGGACGTTTGTTGCTGAAGCATCTGTGTGAAGAATGGCTGGTTTTATGGCAGTGCTTACATGGATGAAGATCAAAACTGTGATCTCTCAGATGGCCAACTCGATCACAGTGTTGGCATTTCACGATCTGTTGTTGTTGTTGTTGTTGTGGAAGAGGAGCAGAGTCTGGAACAGATGGAGGTGAACTGTCATGAGGAGCAGGTGAACTGTCATAAATGAATCCAGCACTCTGAAACTGAATGGGCTTGGCGTAGTCTGGAATATGAAAGGACAAGTCCTTGTCATATCCAAGACCAGTTTTGTGCTTGTTGTGGACAAGCTGTTCCCAAGGTCTGATGATGGGCTTGGGAAGTGCAGACTGAGTTTCTGCATCTGCATGTACAACTGCTGCATTATTAACTTGTTGTTGATGGGTAGTTGTCTCAATGTTCTGAACAAAAACAGGTTCAGAATGACTTCTCTGTTTTAATTCTTCTTGCTGTAGCTTTGTCTCAAGCTGCAAAAACTCAATATTTTCCTGTACATTATGCAGGCATGTCTGAATGTCATAGAGAGTGTCTTTCCTAATTTGCACTGTGTTGTCAGCAGTTGATACGATTAGAGTTCTCAATAACTCTAATATTCTTTCAGGCTTAGCCATTTTCTTAGCAGTGGAAAAAGAGTGTGAGCAATTATGCAATATCTTCTTCTACAAACAATATCAAGCCTTAATGGTAGGCTTTGGAGCAACCACTAAGACCAACTTTCAACATATACCACTTAAAAATTTGGCTAAAAAAGTGAACTTAAACTGTGGGAGAGAAACTCAAAAAGTAGATTCCAAATGCAAAATGGTATATGTAAAGACAGCAACTGCAAACTTCAATAATTATAACACTGTCATGGACAGTACTTGAATGTTCATATGTCTTGACTAGGGTACGAATCAATGTTCTCTGATCTTGCCACAAAGAAAACAATAGTTCACTTCAATATTTGAGATACCATGCTTGCTGTCTCATTTGTCACAGTAGGCTGAAATAAAAGCGTTAGTGCTAGTGCTCAATTCAACAATCTTCATGCCATTTCCAAACTCAATACAATCCAACAAATATGAGTGGAAGTAACTGCGCACGTCCTGGTATTTGCACACTTTCACACAGCAAACAAACAATAAAAATAACAAGATAAAAGCATAGATGGAATGGCATTGCAGCCACTACACTCTTCTCGTCTCTCAGCGGCTACCCAAAGGCTGATATATATGTTGTAAAATTGTTTCCTCTAATCATTAAATGAGCAACTGTCTGGAACGACGAGTGGGTAATCACAAGCACCAATGTGTGATTAATTACCCATGAATTCCGCCAAACACATTTGCACTCCAATTGCAAATGGTTGAATTAATTCCGCCAAACACATTCTGATTCGATTTAATTACCAGTGGATGAAAGTAGATACATCCTGATTCGAATTAATTACCAGTGGATTTCCACCATGGATTCTGCCCAACATTTTCACAGGAGTTGAATTGAAAATGGTTGAATTAATGACCAATGAATTCGGCCAAACATAACATTTTCAATTCAAAATGGTTGAATTAAACACACAGTTCACTTTAATTATTTTCACCGAATTGCAGTCCCCATTTCTTTCACTCAGAATTGCAAACCCACAATTGTTTCACTCAGAATATCAATGCAGTCACAATTGTTTCATTAAGAATTGCAAACCCACTGCTCGGAGTTGTAATGCAATCACCTTCATGGCTGGCAGGTTCGGCAGAATCCTCGGCAAGTTTATGATGCTGTAATATTTAGTAATGAGTTGGATATTCTTGAAATCAGATGGCAGGAATTGCTTCCTTCAATAACAAAGCTTATTATTCTAGAATCAAATACAACTTTTACAGGTTTGCCAAAGCCGTTGTACTTTGCTAACAATAGAAGGAAGTTTGAATTTGTCAAACACAAGCTTGTATATCGAATGCTTCCAGGCCAGCACCTCTTACCTCAAGAGAAACCTTTTGATCGAGAAAGAAAACATAGAGACGCAATGAAAATTCAAATAAGAGAAGCTGGTGTCTCTTATGGTGACCTCTGATACCAAGCGACCAAATCGACACAAGTTCTGATCGACTGTGTTTGGACCGACCTGCGACGCTTTGGATATCGTGCTCACTGATTACGTGCTGCCGGAGCTAGCTGTGGGGGACTGGCTTGTTTTTCCCATCGAAGCATGAAAACTCCCATCGTATCCGATATCACTTTCCATGGATCTAAAGTACTCATCAGTACAACACGTCTCTCGAAGATGGATGCGGTGCGTTTTTTTTTAAAGCGTCTAAGATTCAGTCGCATTGATCAATGATATTGCCGCTACTCCTCACCGTGCGACATATTTTGAGATGGCCCTGTAACCAACTGTCGGAATAACGCGAAGTACCTTTTGTGTGCTTTGGAAACCGATATGAGGAGAGCACCCAAGAGTGGGCAGAGTGGAAGGCGCATGCAGCTAGGGCATAAGAATGAAGTGGGTGCAGATGGAATAAACAAAGATGTCAGGCGGAGATACCAGAATGACATGAACCTGCTTTAGTACCACCTTTGGACTTCACCCAAATTGAGAGATAAGAGTCGAAATGTTGGAATAAACCCCTCTTATCAATAAACCAAGCGACAAGACTCTCCGCATGAGTAAATTCAAAACTGTGAGGCTTTCATAAGATAATAGGGAGAGTTTTGATTCTAGGAAATGACAGGAATTTATGGGAGAGAGCGTTTCGATTCCAGAACTGACAGAACGTTTTGATTACAGCAGCCACGGAATGGTCTCCAGTGGAGAGTTCTGGTGGTGCAATATGGAGTAACAGTCACTCTAGTTGTTGACAGGCTATAATGAGGTGCAGAGATGGTGGCAGATCTGAGGATGAGGGAAAACGTCGATTTTTTTTATTTTATTTTGGGAGAATGGGCAGAGGTGCAAGACTCGCATTCATACCAAAATTCATTCAACTTCATAACGTATTCAAACAGCCGCATTCAATTTCATAATGCATTCAAACTTGAATCATACGCATACCAGGAGCTGGTGGCGTATCTCTGCAGTGGCACCGTCAGGACTCAGCGCTAAAACAGGAAATGACAGTATGGACAGATGTGTAGTGTAGGTAATGAAGGCTAGGTCAGCACTATTGAAGGCAACTCAGATCAGTTGCTCAGGGAAAACAGGCCACACATCATGGTTCTGATACCATGTTAAACAGACATGGACAGCCAAAACAATAGGAAAGATAAAGCTTGCAATGCCTTTTTATTAACAATCTGATATACATTTATAGTACATTTGGTGACCGTTGGGATTCACATCCCAAGGTCTCTTGGACTGCTTTGTCCATTCGGCTTCCACGCTAACCCTTTAGGATTAGGTGTCCAACAATTAATGTGAGGTAACTAGAGGTGAAAGAGACCCTTTTTATAGCTCCACATCATGGAAAAATGCAATGCTAGTTGTGAGGCCATGACTGCCAAGGTGTGTTAGGGAATGCTAGGGCATGCTAAGGTGTGCCAGATGTATGAAGACATGTCAAACAAGCTAAGATGTGTCAAGTGCTAAGGCATGTCAATATGTACAAGGGTTCCAAGTCCCTGCCTCCTCTTCTTCTATACGATATCCACTTATGACATTTCCTTTGCAATATTTGGTGCATTTGATAGTTATAGGTCATTTATAGGTTACACATGTCTTTAGAGTTTCACTTCTAATTGAGTGTTAAACTGAACATATTGATTCTCTTATACATAACTATTTTTCCCTCCACCCAATTTTCATAACTTCATTAACCATTAGGTAGGGACCTACATCTTCGATGTTGCATTTGCTTGTTTAGTAAAATATTGCTGAGAATTCAATTTATTTAATGTTGTAGAATTTACAATTTATGAAGTTTGAAGGTCTAATTTTAAAAAATATATTTCCTTAAAGGGTGATAGTTCAATGAAAGAGCACTTGATTTACAAGCAGGAGGTTGGTAGTTCGATTCCATTGTACCCTGACATCCATATGGAATGGTGATGATCAATTTTTGGTGACAAGGGCTCCTTTGACCATCACCAATGAACTTTGGTGACATTTTTCAACCCTCACCAAAAATATGAAATGGTGATGGTCAACAAACGCCACCATATATACGCATCGATAGTGATGACCCTCAAAGGTTTGTAACCATAAATCGTTGTTGTTGATATGAAATGGTGACGGTCAATGTCTGTCATTATAGTCATTATTCATGATGGATATTGAATGTCACCACAACACCTATACTTCTAGCAATGCAGCTTTTGGTGATGGTCAATGAATGTCACCATATATATATGCACCAATAGTGATGACCATAAAGATCCATCACAATAAATCATTATTGTTCATATGAAATGGTGACGGTCACTATCCGTCATTATAATTAATATTCGTGATGGACCTTAAATGTCACCATAACACCTATACTTTTGGCGATACCACCTTTGGTGACATTCATTTTTTGGTGACCAAGGCCATGGTCCATCACCATTACTCATATCCAATGGTGAGTGTTGCTATCTATCATTATTGGTCATGAACTTTGAATGTCCTACAACAACTATACTTTTGGTGATGCCACCTTTGATGACGTTCATTTTTTGGTGATGGAGGCTATGGTCGATCACCATTGCCCATATGAAATGGTGACGGTCGTTATCTGTCATTATAAATCATTATTGGTGATGGAATTTGTATGTCTCTACAACACTTATACTTTTGGCAACGCCACATTTGGTGACGTTCCGTTTTTGGTGATAAATGCTCGTTTGACTGTCACCAATGAGCTTATGGTGACATTTTTTGCCCCTCACAAATGTCCTTTTTTCTTGTAGTTCTACAACATCACCAAGAGGATTTAGCATTCATATTTTTCACACAAAAATGGACAAAAAGGAAAAAAGAGTTGTTGTGTTCATTTACATGCATAGCAGTAGAGTGTTTGGTTATTTCAGATCGTATACCTAGGATAGTAAGATTACAAACATTTTAACTTAGCATTCTTTTGAAGTAAAGCCTCTTAGCAATTAGTTAGATGAGTGGTGTTTAAGCATTCGATTTCAGTCTTTCCTTACTACAATAGACAATATTTCAGTTAGTGTAAATTCCACCTTTCCTCTTTGGTAATCAAGCCTCTTCTGAATCAATAGAAGGCTGGTTTGAGAAACCATAGTGGTCTATCGCCAACCTAGTAGTTAAAAAGAGTGGACCCATTGCATTTGCTTGTGTATACAACACTGTCACCTCCAATTTTGTATGAACCCCGGGTTGATAAAGTAAAGTTGGTAGCCATAGGAGTTGCATCATTCTTGCTACAATACTGGTGCTCATCACTTTTTTTATGTCATTTCCAGGGAGGTGTCTGAGTAAGATGTGATTTCTGCTTTCTTTCTTCCATTTCTTATCTCCGAAATTCTGCTATTAGCTTCATTTATACAAAAGTAATTGTAAGTGGTTTGCTTTCTTTTATATTCTGCAAGTGTTATTTCAACAATTAGTTTCTATTCAGTTTGTTCTTTCAATTCTACAATTAGTCTCAAAGCTTCAAAAAAGCCACAAAACAAAACAAATACACTTATTTCATGCCTCATAGGAATAGGGATAACTTAGGAAAATTTCTACCAAATACCCCCACCACTTCAAACAACCAACCTTTCATGTTTTTCGTTGGCTATGAATTAGAGGACCCCTTAGGTGAACAACCAAATATTTTTGAAGAGCCTACAAGGGGAGAAGAAGAAGGAGAACCCATTCCAACTGACCTAATGGATGAAAATAGAAATGACAAAGGAGATAGAGAAAGAATTGAGGGTTATTTTTGCATCAAAGAAACTAATGGGGATACCAAGATGAAAAGTACAAGCCCCTTTGCTCTTCCTCATTTCCATGGCCTGACCTCAGAAGATCCAAATACTTTCTTGTTTGAGTTCGTTGTCATATGAAAAACTTATGATTACACCACTGATGAGTAGAAGTTGAAATTATTCCCATCCACTCTCAATGATGTATCTTTGCGCTGGTTCATGGTTTTACCTAGGGATAGCATCACAACCTGGGCTTAGATGCAGCAAGCCTTCAACAACAAGTATCATGACTACTGTAGGTCCAAATACACTAAAGAGAAAATTTTTAGGATGACCTTGGGGCATGATGAATCCCTCAAGGATTATGAAAAAGGGTTCCAGCTTAGCTATAAAAGGGATATGTGCACTCTTGATCCCGAGTCATTGAAGCTAGTCCCGCTCTGAGGGGTAAGGGAATATCTTCTCAATACCCTAAACCTGTTGGAAGGAGGGGACATCTACTAGCTACCCCATGAAGATATCAAGATTGTCTTTAGGAACCATTATAGGGCAGCTAGGAAAAAGGGTAGGGGTAGTCAACCAATGGCCAACTCATCCTCTTCCAACACATCCATGAAAGGTGAAATTCAAAATATGATGGAAGATTTCAAGATTGAAATGTTGCAAACCCTTACCCTACATATGGACACTATCCACATCAAGAGAAAGTAGGAGGAAGAAGAGAGAGTGGTATCCATCTTCTACCCTAGATGCACAAGGAGGAACCCTAGTAATGAATGCCCACTAAACCTAATCGAAATTTGCTCAGTCTGTGAAGAAAACCACTCCAAAAATAAGTTCCCTTCTCTACCTGGACTAAAAGTTGTCTATCAGGGAACTGAAGGGGTGATTGAACAACTCTCCTACATAAATCAAGGGAGACCCCATGGGCCTTAAACATACCAGCAAAGCATGTAAGGGTCATCCCATGCATATTACAACCCTAACCAGAACACATCCATTTCCTCTTAGGGCCCCATGCTCATCCCTCCTAGTCTACACCTTCTCCTTGGTATTTTGCACCTCAGTACCATTCCCACCTAACCAACTAGTCATTTCAGCCATATATTTTGCCACAACCTGAGTGGAATGCACCACCCCAGGGGTGGAGGCCCCCATACAATAATGCTCTAGCCTTATTGCCATCACCTCCTACTCAACCATAGATTTTACACCTTGCTCCACCTAAGTAACCTCAGATGGTTGCCCAGTCAAATATCAACCCGAACAACAGACAGACACAACAATTATACAGTGGAGAGACATCCTATCCTGATTATGCTATGGAGATTCAGGAAATAAACCTGACATCTCGGAGAGCACTCCTAGACAATTAACCTCCATCTCTACCTAGGGAAAGGGAGGAGGAAAGAGAGGAAAGCATGCCTAGAGTGAATCCACCACCCTTTCTTGAGAGATTAACTCATCCAGTCTAGCCTATCCCAGAAGAAAATGAACTGCTAGGTGAAATGAAAAATTTGTTTGTCAAAATTCCACTTCTCACAGCCATTAAGGATGTACCTATTTACAACAAATTAATTAAACATAAGTGTATTAAACATCCAAGGAGGCGAAAAAGGGACCACCCTTTTGGCATTATAACACAGGCTTGGCACTATGGCATAGGTATTGTCATTGATGGCAACTCACTTAGAAAATCATTCAAATGATAGTTCAGGCTCACAGGCTCTCAGAATAAACGAAAAGAAGGTATACGCAAGTTCTCGTTGACTAAGCCGCGTATACATGCAGGATCACCGATCAAAAGGTGCGTATGCGTATGCATGCACTTTCATGCAAGGAAAAGTGTGTACATGTGGGAAACCTTGTTTTTAGTCCATGGTATTTAGTCCTTAGTATTTGGACCTATGGTTTTGGACCATGGTATCTCGTCGGAAGTGTTGAACCCAGGTATTGGGTCCCAAGTATTGGTTCTAAGTAGTTTTGGACCATGTATTGACTAAGGCCTAAGACTATAAAAGGGGAAGGAGATCATTAGGCAAGGTACTCAAGCATTGAATATCTTATGAAGAGCAAGATCTAGAATACTGGTCATTGGGTTATTGTGCATCGCTAGATCTGAATCAAGGAGGAACTTGAGCACTAGAAGAAGGATAAGTTCTATTGCTGGGTAAAGATCTTAAGGTTTGAAGAGAAGTATCTTTGTGTGATTTTGATCTGTTATATTTGGCGCATGACTTGATCTATAAATTTGATAATCTAGGTATGGCTGATGTCTTAATAATTGAAAAGGGTAAATTATCTTTTATAGATATGTACGCAGGTTCAGTGTAGCAAAGGCGCATATACAGGCTGGTTCAATAATTCAAAATAGTGTATATGCATGTTTTCCTTAATATAGCAGCATATGCATGCAGGTTCTACATATTGAAGTAGCGTACATCTCATAAAATATGTTTTAGCTACTTATGTTTATTGCTGCAGTGTTCTGGGTTCAGGATTGGTTTCTGGTTACTATTACTGTATTCTGGTTACAACATTCAGTGATGTGATTGTTTGATTCAGTTTTTTGATTGGTGCAAAGAAGGTTGGTTGATACATATATATTTGATGTTTAATTGATGGATCCAGTCTGAAAATTAATGAAATGTGGTCCCTGGAAGAAAAGAGAAGGTTGTAGCTTTCTGTAGGTCAACACCTACGCACTAGTACATCAGCTAGTATAAGAGCTAAGGGGGTAGTAGCTTCCTTCCAGGAGGAGTTGGAGAACGAGAGAAGGTGGTAGCCTTTTGTAGGTAGAATCCTGCATACTGGTATAAGACTGCACTAGTACAGAAATATTGTACAAAGAAGTTTCTTATTAAAAGAAGATAGAGACGAATTGCAGCAGGTGGTTTTCACCCACATTGGGTTTCCACCTTATATCTTGTGTTCATATGTGTGATTTCCTGTAATGTTTACTGCACTTGATTACTATTTTATGGTTGTGATACACAGATTAAGATCAACTAACTAAATTTAGAACTCTGCAAGATAAACATGGTTTTATCTAAACACAGTTGCGTATGTACGCAGGTTTAATTAACAAGAGTAGCGTATATCAATTTGTTTATGGAAATGAAAAATTGTTAAATTGATAATACTGATCCTTCCCCCCCCCCCCCCCCTCTCAGTATTATTTCCAATAATTGGTATCAGAGTAGGTGCTTCGAAAGAAGATTGATCGCTTGAAGGAAGATCTATCATCATGAAAAACTCGGGTGAAGAGATAAAAGAAGTTACTTTAGTTGAAAAGGTTTTAAGATCTTTGTCTTCTAAGCTTGAATCAAAAGTTTATGCCATAGAAGAAAAGCAGAACCTTCAAATTATTACCATGTTTCCACTACACGGAATCCTAACTGCTTTCGAAATGAGAAAAGGGGGTCCATCAAACATTAGAGAAGCCACATTCAAAACTTGAAAAGGAGAATACAATGAATCAGGACATACGTCAGAAGGAGAGGAAGAATCAAACTTTGTCAAGAACCTTCAATGAGGCTCTGGAAGATTCAAAGGTAAGATACCTTTCAAATGATTTTCTTGTGGGAGATTTGGTCGCTATGCAGCCAAATGTCCTCATAAAGATAAGCTTAATAAATGTAAGGAACCAATTAAATGGAACAGAAAACATAACATAAGTAAAAAGAGCTATTATACACATGAAGACAATGATGGAATTTCAAATAGTGATGAAGATAAACATGGTAATGATTATAGACTTTTGATGGCTTTTGAAGATGATGATTTCTTGGATGCTATAGATGAAGATGATCTCTATGAAGAAATTTCTGAACTTAAAATTTGTTTAGAAGAAAAGAGTATGATTATAGATACTCTAACATTCCAACTTGCTGAAAGGGAAAAACACAATGAAAAGTTAGAATGTGAAATTGTAGGACTTAGAAAAGATATTAAGAAAACAAAAGCTCTTAATCTTAGATTTGCTAAAGGATCTAAAACTTTAGATGAGATTATCAAAGTGCAGCGTTCTCCTCTAATCAAGATAGGTCTTGGATATACTGAAGAAGCATCTCAAGCACTGAAGCCATCCACCTCCAAAAGTTATCTTGATGCAGCAAGAAGAAGTGAACAGGTCGACAATCGTCAGCAAATGCTTAAAGCAGATCACTAGGTAAATCAAGGTCAATCTACTTCAAGGATGAATAGAAGCTACAACCAACCGCAGGTAAATCATTCTCATTTTTCCTCAAGAATGAATGTCAATGGAAACCACAATCACTTGGTCGGTAGATTTGATAATCGCAGGAATTTCTTTAATGGCCAATGTTTCTCATGTCATAGCTTTGGACACAAAGTTGCTCGATGTTTTGCCTACAAGACCATCATGACTAGAGAAGCACGAAATCAAAGGAGTGTGACTGGAATCATGAAAAGGACCTACAATAACTTTTCTGCGATTGAAAATTAAATAGAGTGCTCTATTTGTAACAACTTCGGTCATGAAGATTCTGAATGCAGGAGTAAGTTTTAGCAAACATCTCAAAAGGAGCAAGCTTCGTTAGCTCCCAAAACATGGAGAAAGAAGGAACCACAACCAGAAAGATGTGGTATAGCCTTATATGTGGAAGGATAGGAAAATTAGTGGTACATTGACAGTGGATGCTCGAAACATATGACAAGTGATAAAGAAAAACTTCAGTCATATAGTGCCTTAGAAAAGGAGAGGAAGGTCTCATTTGGAAATGACACCCCTACACTCGTAAAAGGTAAAAGCTTTGTTCTTTTAAAAGAAAAGGTCAAAACTGGAAATGTTATGTATGTTGATGGCTTAAAGCATAATCTATTGAGTGTTAGTCAAATGTGTGATCAAGGAAATGAGGTAATATTTCGATCAAATGGATGTATTGTTCGTGAGCTTGATACAGGAGAAACAATGATCAAAGGCATGTATAGAGTCATGTTCTTCTTGTAGAACATCTTTTTGCAGACCTTGCCTACAGTCAGGGGGAGCATGGATAGCACAGCAAAGCAGAGATTTCAACATGTACTCAAGGGGAGCATAACCCTTTGCCCTTGATGACAAAGGGGGAGAGTGACTTGGGGTTGCCATCAAGTCCAAAGGGGGAGATTGTTGGCATTATAACACAGGCTTGGCACTATGTCATAGGTATTTTCCTTGATGGCAACTCACTTAGCAAATCATTCAAATGACAGTTCAAGCTCACAGGCTCTCAAAATAAAGGAAAAGAAGGTATACACAGGTTCCCGTTGACCAAGCCGTGTATACATGTGGGATCGCCGATCAAAAGGTGTGTATGTGTATGCACACACTTTAATGCAAGGAAAAGCATGTACATGTGGGAAACCTTGTTTTTAGTCCATGATATTTAGTCCTTGGTATTTGGACCTATGGTTTTGCACCATGGTATCTTATCCGAAGTGTTGAACCCTGGTATTGGGTCCCAGGTATTAGTTCTAAGTAGTTTTGGACCATGGTATTGAGTAAGGCCTAAGACTATAAAGGGGGAAGGAGATCATTAGGCAAAGGTACTCAAGCATTGAATATCTTATGAAGAGCAAGATATAGAATACTGGTCATTGGGTTATGGTGCATAGATGGATCTGAATCAAGGAGGAACCTAAGCGCTAGAAGAAGGATAAGTTCTATTGATGGGTCAAGATCTTAAGGCTTGAAGAGAAGTATCTTTGTGTGATTTTGATCTGTTATATTTGGCGCATGACTTGATCTATAAATCTAATAATCTACGTACAACTGATGTCTAAATAATTGAAAAGGGTAAATTATATATTATAGATCCGTATGCAGGTTCAACATAGCAAAGGTGCGTATACACGCTGGTCCAGTAATTCAAAATGGTGTATACGCATGTTCGCCTTAATATAGCAGTGTATGAACACAGTTTCTACATATTTAAGTAGCGTACATCTCATAAAATATGTTTTAGCTACTTCTGTTTATTGCTGCAGTGTTCTGGGTTTAGGATTGGTTTCTGGTTACTGTTACTGTATTCTGGCTACAACATTCAAAGAAGTGATTGCTTGATTTAGTTTTTTGATTGGTGCAAAGAAGGTTGGTTGATACAAATATATTTGATGTTTGATTGATGGATCCAGTCTGAAAATTAATGAAACGTGGTCCCTGGAAGAAAAGAGAAGGTTGTAGAATTCTGTAGGTTAGCACCTACATACTAGTACATCAGCTAGTACAAGAGCTAAGGCGGTAGTAGCTCCCTTCCAAGAGAAGCTGGAGAATGAGAGAAGGTGGTAGCCTTCTGCAAGTAGAAGCTTGCGTACTAGTATAAGACTACACCAATACAGAAATATTGTAAAAAGAAGTTTCTTATTAAAATAAGATAGAGAGGAATTGCAGTAGGCGGTTTTCACCCACATTGGGTTTCCACCTTATATCTTGTGTTCATGTGTGTGATTGCCTGTACTATTTACTGCACTTGATTAGTGTTTTATGGTTGTGATCCACAAATTAAGATCAACTAACTAAATGAGAAGTCTGCCAGATAAACACGGTTTTCTCTAAACACAATTGTGTATTTACACGGGTTTAATTAACAAGAGTAGCGTATATCAATTTGTTTATGGAAATGAAAAATTGTTAAATTGCTAATACTGACTCAAACGCCCCCCCCCCCCAAGTATTATTTCCAACACACCCTACCATTAATGTCATTAGATAGTTGTCCAGCTTAATGTTGGGGCAGGTAATTTGCCCAAAGTATTTGGACCCTGGAAGCCCTGTCGTAGATGTGCACATCAATGGCACTATTGTCCCATACACCTTGATCAATCTTGGGTTGCCATTAATGTAATGAATAAGGACACCATGATCAAGCTCAATCTCCAATGTTCATTAAGAAAGATGACAACAGTCTTGCAACTTACAGACCATTCCAGAATAGCCTCTGAGGGGATTGTTGAGGATGAGATGGTCTCCATTGACTCTTGGGAGTACCCTAGAGTTTTCCTAGTTCTCCAATCTAAGGCCAAGCTTAGTGGTTATCTTCTCATACTTGGAAGGCCTTGGTTAGCCATTGTCGATGCTTACATTAGCTATAGGGCTGGAAATAGGACCATCAAAAATGGGCATATGTCCGAGCAATTGGTCTTGTACCCTCCTGCTCAGCGATCATTAGAACATGACTTACCTTTATGGCTAGAAGAGGAGGAAGAAGATGAAATCTACTTAGCCCAACTCTATATCATAGAAACTACCCTAGGAGGAAGAGAGCTTAATGAAGATGATTTGATTGAACACATACTCCAAAGTCCAACTCCCAACACCTTGTCCTTAGAGGAATTAGTAAAGGAAACCAAGAGAAACCATCATATTGATGTATGCTTAGCTGATTCAAACCCTAACCATGTCAAAACAATAGAATTCAGCCGTGAGAGAATTTTGAAAATCAACCCCTCTTTCTGTACACCAAGAACAAAAGTTCTGAAACATGCTAAGGGAACTTGTGGATGACTTTGCTTGGAGTTACAAAGAAATGAAGGGAGTGCACCCCTCGATGTGTACTCAGCACATTTATATTAAAGAAGGTTTCAAACAAGTCTTAGAACCACAAAGGAGAATGAATCCATCTCTCAAGGATATAGTCAAAGAAGAACTGCAAAAGTTGTTGGATGCAAGATTCATTTACCTTATCTCGAACAACGAGTGGATTTCTCCTTTGGTGTTGGTCCCAAAGAAAAATGGGAAGCTGTGGATTTGTGTCCATTATAGACAGTTAAACAAAGCAACAAAGAAGGACCATTTCCCTTTACCTTTCATTGACGAAGTGCTAGATGGCTTGGCAAGGAAAAAGTTTTTCTCTTTCCTAGATGGGTTCAACGGGTACAATCAAATCCAGATTAACCCATAGGACCAGGATAAAACCACCTTCACTTGTGCCTGGGCTAATTTTGCTTATAGGGTACTTCCTTTTGGCCTATGCAATGACCCTACCACTTTCTAGAGGGCAGTCGTGAGTATCTTTTCCAAGCTAGTCCATGATGCAGTAGAGATTTATATGGATGATTTTACACCCTATGGGTGTGACTTCCAAGAGGCTCCATCCAACTTGGGTAAGGTGTTGAACAAATACATTGAAATGAACTTTTCGGTCAGTCCTAAAAAATGTAAGTTCTTGATGACTACAGGGATTGTTCTAGGTCATTCAATATCCCAGAAAGGAGTGTAGGTGTACCCAAATAAGATAGCCATCATCCAAAGGGTCCAACCTCCAAAAAAATAGAGGGATGTCAAAAAATTTATAGGTTTATCTAGATGCTATAGGCGATTTATAAAAGACTTCAACAAGTTAGCTTCTCCTTTGTTTGGATTATTGGCCAAAGACTTTGAATTTTTATGGTCAGAAAGTTGTTAAGAGGCCTTCGACACCCTAAAGAACAAGTTAACGACTACACCTATTCTCTAAGGCCCAAATTGGGCCCTTCCCCATATGCATGCTGATGCCTCTCACAAAGCCATGGGAGAAGATCTAGCGAAGATATATGACAAGTTACCTTATGCCATTTACTTCATTAGTAAGAATCCTTCAAAAGACGAACTGAACTACACAATGACTCAAAAGGAGATCCTAATTATTGTGCATTCACTGAAAAAATTTAGGCATTACATTATAGGTTAAAAAACATTTGTACATACTGACCATGCTGCAATTAAATACTTGATCAATAAACTTGATGTAAATGTCCATATTATTAGATGGTTGCCTTTATTACAACAGTTTGATCTAACTATTATTGATAAGCCTGGCAAGGAGAATGTTGTTGCAAATTTTTTATCCAAATTGACTTTCCCTATAGGGGAGGAAGGAATGGTTGATGATCAGTTACCGAATGAAAACTTATTCTCCATTTTAGTTCTCTCTCCATGGTTTGTTGACATAGAAAATTACCTGGTGTCTACATAGTTTCCACCAAATTTGTCCTCCAAAGAGAAAAGCAAGATTGTGAGGAAGAGTGCCCCATTCACTTGGATTGGGGGCAACCTCTTCAAACCAGGCCTGGATAAAATTATGAGAATATGTGTCAGGGAGGAGGAAGTCTTTGACATCCTGCTAACCTATCATGATGGGCCTTATGGAGGTCACTTTGCAGCCAAAATGTTAAAATTGGAAACTAGAGCCAAACTCCATGTGGGTCATCTTATTAATGGATGCTGATATTTTTCTCGGATCCCTCTCATCCAGAGGTGTAGGATTGATCTAAAGATCATCCGATTCCGATAAGTATTCATGGAGATATGAATTTATTTGTGTTATGGGACAATTCGTCAAGGTCGGCCAGCAACCAAATAAACCCCACTTGTGCTCAACCTTTTAGTATAAATTGAGGTGGCCTTCAAGTCATTTCAACACACTTGGGATATCTTCCTCTCTACTTGTCTTTGGGTTTTAGTAGGAGACATCCTAAGGGATAACACTGCCCTAATCCAGAGGGCAAAAGCTAGAACTGCCAAAACTGCCGGGAACTGTTGGAACTGTCAGAAAAGCCAGACTTGCCAAAACTATCAGGAAAAGCTAGAACTGCTGGAACGGCTAGGAAAAGCCAAAATTTTTGGAACTACCTGGAACTACTGGAACTATTGGAACTGTCAGGAAAATTCGGAACTGCTGGAATTGCCGGAACTACCAAGAAAAGCGAGAACTGCCAAAACTGCCAGGAACTACCGGAAAATCCTGAAAAGCAAGAATTGCCGGAACTGTCGGGAAAAGTTGGAACAATTAGAACTGCCAAGAATAGCCAGAATTGATAGAACTGTTAGGAAGTGCTGGAATTTTTGGGGCAAGCTGGAACTGCTAGAAAAATCTAGAATTGCTAGAGCTACTGGGAATTGTCCGAAATGTCGGGAAAAGATGGAACTCTTGGGAATAGCCAAAATTTTCAAAACTGCCGAGAACTGCCAAAAATATCGGGAATAGCTGGAATTGTCAGAACTTTCGGAACTATCAGGAATAGTTGGAACTGCCAGGAATAGCTGGAACTGCCGGAATAGCCATGAAAGCTGACACATAGGGTAGAAGCCGGTTTTGCCGGGAATTGCCAAACTAGCATGCAACAACAAGCATGCAAAGGACAATAAGCATGCTAGGGACAACAAGCAAGCTAGGGACAACAAATAAGCAAGATGCAGCCAGCACATAGGTCAGTATGGAAACATGGTGCAACAATGGCACATAGTGTAGTACAGTGATGGTTACAGTCGTGATTAATGAAGCATGGTGAGAGGCAGTATAATGATGATGGGTGCAGCACGGTGTAGCACCGTGGGGTGCAACATGATTATGAAATTTAGAAGGAGTCACCTTGGAGAATCATTTGAAGCATCATGTCTTCAATTGATCTCATGTATCATCTTCTTACAGGTGATCTATGCTCTTATTTAGATAAGTGTTGAGTCCCAAACTTGCATCTTCCCTATACACCTTTTTAGCCTCTTTTCCAGTTACCTGAACCTCCAAGCTATCAAACCATTGCATATTAGTTTAGCAAGAGAAAATAAATGGTTTCCTAACTATGTCTTGTGACTACTGTTTGATTTAGATTTTTGCTCAGTCAGCTGCGGAATCTTGTCACTTTCTGCAGCCAGAATCAGTTTCCGCAACCTTTTTGTTGAAGTCTATGTTACAGGTGTCTACTGAAGAATCATGCCACATGGGCAAGCTGCAAATGATGTGGACATGGAACGTGTCCCCTTGGTTCAGCCGAATCACTCACAGAAGACCGTGGTCAAGGCCAGTCAAACGATGGTCAACACTAAGAGTTTTACGGTGGCAGGACTATGTTTTTCATCATGAGGAGAATTGTGTGGCAAGATCCTAAATCTTAGGAGGTGTGCTAACACCTGGGGACTGCCTTGTGAACTAAATCTAACAACCACCCTCTTTGGATTTATTTCTCACGGCTACCATACTGCTAGATTTCCGGACATGGTCATTTACATGACTGTTTACCAGCGCAGATCTTAGGAATTAGTTATGTCATTTCCTATTATAAATAAAGCATCCTCGTATGTGTATAAACTAGTTTTTTGGTATGTAATCTTAACTTTTTTACGAGCCACCGTGCCGTGATTTGATCCTTATGTTATGACTATGTTTAAATATATGAGAAGACACCACTCTTAAGTTCAAATCTGTGATTGATTTCTGATTGGCAAAGGTTGCAGAGGGCCCCTATACACCAAGGTTCTGTAGTTATTGTATAGTTTCATGTTTTCTTCATTTACGTTCTTGATGCCATAGTTGTTTACTTGTATATATTACACTGCTCATGGTATTCATGTTGATTGTTGTCCATATTTTCTTTTATGCTTTCTAATGACTGTTAACTGATCAATGTTTTATTTCAGGTTCTAATAGCTAGCCAGGGCAAGTGCACATAGATTTTTAATGACTAATGACATGATGGAATTATCTTGTCCTCCTCCTGATTTGTTTTCTTAGTTCTAATTCGAGCGCTATTTATTTCTTTCAGTTTTTCTTTGTTCGTTTACTTTTCTGCAAGATAGCTATTAGACTATTCATGTCATTTTCAGTTACCTCCTATAGCCAGAGCGAGTCGAATGGTGAGGGATTGAGTGTGAATGTATAGTTTGATATTAGTTTATTTGCTTTTGCAAGTTAGTGATTAGATTACTCATGTCATTTTTGGTTGTGTCCTATATCCAGAGCAAGTCGAATGGTGAGGAGTCAGAATATGAGTTGATGTGATATGGTTTAGTTTACTTTGCTTATAGTTTTTGAATTTCTTTGAGTTCAGTTTTCTTTTTATACAGCAACAAGGATACTGGGTTTCATAGTCATTAGTTCACTGTTTGGTTGAATTAGAATTTAGGTACATCTTTATTTTCTCTTAGTAATTGCTTTCATCATTGCACGTTTGAAAACCTTTTTGAAAATTTGAAGTTTGGAAATTATTTTAAAGGTCACCATTGCCTTGAATACTTATATCCATACCTGATTTTTAGAATTGCCATCTCATATTAGGGAATCAACAAGAAGATAAACCCAAAAACAAATCAAAAATAAAAAACGACAAAGAAATAAGAAAACGGTTATCTTGCATATATAGTGCACTTCACTTCAGCAGTTTACTACTCCCAGATTGACAATTTATATAGCAATTTAGGACACACTAAATTGACCAAACATTTTGGCGCCGTTTCCAGGGAAGTGAAACTAGGTAGCCAATTTCTTTAAAAAAAAAAAAGAAAACAAGAAAATTTCAAGGAAGGTAAAAATTGATGACTTCTCAAAGTATGCTCTCCTCTTGCACCTAGTGTGACCTGGAGGATCAGAAAAGAGAGTTATTGGTTCACTAATTTCTTGAGTATGCTCTCTTCTTGCACCTAGAGTGATTTGGAAGATCAAAAAGAGAATTATTAACCCGACTTGAGGAAAATAAAAAAAATTACATGCATAAAGCAAGAGATTCTAGGGGAAAGTTTATAGCTAGGGCCAAGAGTTCTATTTTTACAACTCCATCTACTCCAAGGTATAGACAAGATACACCTACATCATCTCCAACTCACCCTCCTAGCCTTAGTATTCTTGGAATTCAAGAGGCAGTAGTTGAATTAGGAGACTCTCCCACACTATCCACCAAATTTGAGTTAGGAAAAGACCCTTTCTTTACTTCTACAAGAAAACACATTGTAATCGAGGAAGTAGAATCACCTGAAGAAGAAGAGGGAGAAATTCCTCCTCGATTGCCATTAGTAGAAGAACTAGAGGACTCTGAAATCTCAGAGGAAGCTATCATGACAGAGGAAGTAGCAAATGGATTTGGAGGAGGTAGAGGTAGAGGTAGAGGAGGAGGAAACACTGAAGGAGGTAGAGGTAACAATGGGGGAAATAGGGATGGAGATAACTCATTTGGATTTCCTATAGTTGATGAGGAATCTCGAACAACAATGAAAAACATCTCACCATCTATCCTCCCAAACTTTTATGGGTTGCGAAGTGAGGATCCTGAAACATTTCTATTTGAGTTTGAAGTCGTGTGCCGAACTTATGATTATATGGAAGACGCTCAAAAACTCATGTTGTTTCCTTCAACATTGAAGGGAGTTGCTCTAAAATGGTTCATGGGATTGGTCACTTAATCTATTAGGACTTTGAATGATATGAAACAAACATTTTTGGATAGATACCTGGACTATTGTATGCCCACCAATCATAAGGATGAGGTATTCAAAATGGTACAAAAATACGATGAAAACTTGGAGGATTTACTTGAAATATTTCAATACAACCTGAAAAGAGCAAAAATGAATAACCTAGATGAGGAAACCTGGAAAGCTTTTCTATTAAAATCCATTATAGATGAATGGATAGATATTTTGAACATAATGGGGAAAGGAGATATCTCTCAACTTCCACTTCATGATATAGCAGAACTATGTGTCCATCTCTCAAGGGGACAATCTAAAACTCGAAAAGGGCCTAGAGATCCTTCTCTCATTAGAGCAAACAAATCTGCAACTGGATCAGTAAGTAGGGTTGAGATTGGCAACATGCTTGATGAGTTCAAAACTGATATTTTAGGGACTCTTAGTGAGAAACTAGACACCCTTAAGATACAAAACAAGCAGAAAGCAGAAGATGAAGCTTTGGCCACCTTTTGTCCAAAAGGTAGGAAGAAACATGCTCTAAGGGAGTGCCACTTAGATGCAAAAGTTGTAGAAACATGTGTAATTTGTTCAGAAAGCCATGAGACCAAGGATTATCCTTCAATTCGTGAGCTCAAAGCTGTCTTTCAAGAAGACCCAAATTCATTTGAGTCTCTCTGTTTTGTTTCAAAGAGACCTGGGCAGGGGCAACAAAATCAAGGGTTTAACAACCCCACGAACTTTCAACCCCCACCAACTTGGAATCCTTGGCAACAACCTTGGTCCCAACCTCAAAATCCATTTCAATCATGGGTCCAAGGTATGCAAAATCCTTATGGGAGATTTGCTCAATTTTATCAATATCCTCCATCTTTTCAAAATCAACAATCTCTACAACTTCCAAATCAAAATCCACAACTTTCATTACCATTTCCATAACAACAAAAACCTTCTCAATAGAATCCAAATTCCCAACTCTTGCTTCCATTCCAACAAACAACAAATCAATTACCTTCCCAGCCATTGCCAAATCCCAATAATAAAAACCCTCAAAATGTTTACATGGTAGAAGGACAACAATTTCCTACCTATATGATTGTTCCTCTCAATGATGTACAACTCAAATCTAGTAGAGTTTTAGAGAAGCCTTCTATAGATGCTCAAAAGCAAAGCATTTATGAGGAAGATTCTCTTAAAGCCAATAAAGGTTTTGAAGCGTCTCTTCAAAACCCAATCACTCAAGAAGAAAAAGAAAAAGAGTCAACCCCGACAACTCCTATAGTTGAGCAACCTCATCTTCATCCACACCTCCTTTTCCTAAAAGATTACAAATTGATAAAGGAGTGGAAAAACAAATCTTGTTGCCTGACTATGATTTTCTAGATGAATTAAAGAATGTTTGTATCAAGATTCCCTTGTTACAAGCCATTAGAGAAATTCTTATTCTAACAAAAACAATAAAGAAGTTGAGTCTCAAAATACCAGGAAGGAAACCAAGAGATACAAGAAGAATCCACCTGGTAGGAAAAATTGCAGATATCATGATGGGAAAAATTACCATACAGAAGTATGTAGATCCCGATAGTCCAATTGTCAAAACACATATCAATGGCGTAGAAATTCCAAATACTTTGATTGATTTAGGGGCTGCTATCAACATTATGAGTAGACAGACTATGGAACAGCTAAAACTTCGTAATCTTCTTTTTACACCTACTTTACTACAACTTGCAGATCGATCAATTATCAAACCAGATGGTGTATTAGAAGATATTTCGGTCTCCTTAGATTCTTGGGAGTATCCAGTGGATTTCATGATTTTAACTCCCAAGAGTAATCTAGGAGGGCACCCACTCATCTTAAGAAGACCTTGGCTAGCCACAGTTGATGCTTTTATCAGTT
Organism: Pinus taeda; assembly: GCA_000404065.3. Lineage (NCBI taxonomy): Eukaryota > Viridiplantae > Streptophyta > Pinopsida > Pinales > Pinaceae > Pinus > Pinus taeda. Next base: position 25,669 of record APFE031061489.1, on the reverse strand, counting down.
GTAGATATGGGGATATGTATATTTCTTATGGTAATTTGACAAAGAAATTCAATCTGTATCCTCCAGCAAAAGCAATTACAGAAGTAGGAGATAATGAATGGGTCGATGATGAGGACACTATACAACCTGTCTTTACCATTTCTGAAATCAGTGAAGATAGTCAAATTCTGAACACATTAGAAAACTTCGAAACATCTTCAGAATATTACCACACACAATTTCAGTTAAATTCTGACATTGAGTATCTATCATCTAGACAAATGTCTCTTTACTCTATGGAAGAGTTTGGTAGTTCTACCACTGAGATTTTTCCAGGTAAAACATTGAATATCAACAAAAACTTGGAAAAATCACAACAGGAAGAGCTAACCAAAGTCTTACAAAAACATTCTACTGCATTTGCATGGGAGTACACTGATATGAAAGTTATTGACCCTAAGACTTGCATTCATCACATCTACATCGAGGAAAACAGTAGACCAATCAGACAACCTCAGAGAAGGATGAATCCAAACCTTAGGGAGATAGTGAAAGAAGAGCTCCAAAAACTATTCAATATAAACTTCATTTATCCAATTTCAGATAGCCGATGGGTTTCTCCTTTGGTTATAGTACCTAAAAATAATTGTAAATGGAGGGTATGCATTGATTACAGGGAATTCAATAAAGCAAATTTGAAGAATCACTTTCCTTTACCCTTTATCGATCAGGTATTAGATACTCTAGCAGGAAAAAAGTACTTTTCATTTTTGGATGGTTTTAGTGGCTATAATCAAATTTAGGTGGCACCTGAAGATCAAGATAAGACCACATTCACCTGTCCATGGGGAACTTTTGCTTACCGAGTGCTTCCTTTTGGATTATGTAATGCACCTGCAACATTTCAAAGGGCAGTACTAGGAATCTTTTCTGATCTAATCCATAATTGTGTAGAGCTCTATATGGATGATTTTACAGTTTATGGTGATTCATTTGAAGAGGGATTAGAGAATTTGGAAGAAGTCCTTATTAGATGTAAAGAAACAAACCTTTCATGAGTCATGAAAAATGCTTTATGATGTTTACTGAAGGGATTGTTTTAGGACATCATATTTCAGGGGATGGGATTAAAGTTGATAGATCAAAAGTTGAAGTCATCTCCAAGTTTCCTATTCCAAGTTGTCAAAAAGATGTTAGAAGTTTTCTGGGTTTTACTGGGTACTATAGAAGATTTATAGAAAACTTCACCAAAATAGCATCTCCACTCTTCAAATTGCTTACAAAAGACTATGAATTCAAATGGGATCCTGATTGTCAATCAGCATTTGAAACTTTGAAAACAAGAATATCTGAAGCACCCATTTTGAGAGGGCCAAATTGGAAACTTCCTTTCCATATTTCTGCAGATGCTTCAGATACAGCTCTAGGAGCTGTGTTGGGTCAAAAGGATTTAGTTCCTTATGCCATTTACTATACCAGTAAAAATTTGACTCCCACTGAGTTGAACTATACTGTGACTGAAAAAGAGTTCTTAGATGTTGCTCATGCAATCAATAAGTTTAGACATTATATAACATGCTATGAAACTTTTGTCCATACTGATCATTCTGTGATTAGATATCTAATGAAAAAACCTATTACTAATGGCAGAGTTACAAGATGGCTCTTACTTTTATAGGAATTCAATATTACTATGTTGGATAGACCAGGGAAACAAAATACAGTAGTTGATTTCTTGTCTAGGATCCAAAATACTAAAGAAGATTCTCCTGTAGAGGATAAGTTTCCAGATGAATATTTATTTGCAGTAACTACTATGACTCCTTGGTATGCAGATATTGCTAACTATTTGGTTACAGGGAAAATACCTCCACTTCTATTTCCTAGTGAAAAAAGAAAAATTATTTAGGAGAGTTCAAAATATTCATGGATTTATAACGAATTGTTTAAAACAAGGCCAGATTGTGTGATCAAAAGATGTGTTCGGGAAGATGAAATTCCTGACATCCTCAAGGCATGTCATGATGAGCCATGCAGTGGACACTTTGCTGACAAAAGGACGGCCTATAAAATCCTTTCTTTAGGATATTATTGGCCTTCCCTCTTCAAGGATACAAAAGAATATGTTAGAAGGTGTGATAGCTGCCAAAGAGTAGGGAAACCGACTCTTTCAAATGAAATGCCATTACAACCACAGGTACTCATTGAACCGTTTGAAAAATGGGCTTTAGATTTCATTGGACCCATTAATCCACCATCTAAGCAAAAGCAGTATATATTGGTATGCACTGATTATGTCACTAAATGGGTAGAAGCCAAAGCATTACTTTCTGCTACTGGAATTTCAGTTGTTAGTTTTCTTTATGAGGATATTTTTACTTGCTTTGGTTTCCCAAGAGAAATTGTGGCAGATCAGGAAAGTCAATTTACATCCAACATGATGGAGAAGCTAATGGAAGAATACAAAATCAAGCACATAAAATCTACTCCTTACCATCCACAAGCAAATGGCCAAGTGGAGTCTACAAACAAAGTCATTGAAAGCATCATCACCGAGACTGTTCATCTACACAGAAGAGATTGAGCTGAAAGGCTTCCTGAAGCCTTATGGGCGTACAGAACTACATGGAGGAACACAACAGGAAATTCTCCCTATGAACTTGTTTATGGGAAAGAAGTCCTGGTCCCCATTGAGTTTTGTTGACACCTAATCTTCTGGAATGTGAACAGTCATCAAGAAGATGAACTGATCAGTCACATCCATGTATATCAAAATAGCTACCTAATGAAATAATCAAATCAGTTTTTCTGGAGTTACTCCTGGCCTGACATGGTATCAGAGCACAGGTCCCAGGTTCCTTTTTTTGGCGTGCCTTGTAACTCCTCTGTCCTTTGTACACTGCCTTATGCTCTCTGTCCACTGCCTTCTGCCTGACATGCGTTAAACTATCCTAACGAAAAATACTCCTGCTCTCATTCAGTGTTATTCGTACTCTGTCTTCTATCCGCTGAATGCATACTGTTCTTTGCTGTACGTTGCTGTCAATTTTTTCTGAACCATACATTGGTCCGTTGGTAAAGCCTTGTAATGGTGTTCGTTGGTAAAGCTTTGCAATTGTGAACTTGTATTGAACGCTGGACTGTTTAACGCTGAGTTTTATAACGTTGTTTGTATGTTCTGAAATTGCATTGAATGCATATGGTGGTGTATTAAATGTATTAACGGCGATATGTTATATGGCGTTGAATATATTAACATTGTTTTTATGCCTTTAAAATCCCAAGAGGGTTTGAACGATACCATATCTTCTGCGAATTCTAGAACACTCTGAACACTACATTGCTGACAAACCCCAGGCTATAAAAGAAAAGAGAGACTCTGGTTTCCAAAGGAGGTTCTGGTACCTTCGTTTCGTTTCACGTAAAATTCAGGGAAGTGTAAGGACGTTCGTTTCATTCCAAATTCAAAGAATCTCCTAGGACTTCTTACCGCTAAATAAATGGGTATGAGATCGAACCCGTAACCTATTGCAAGCTGCACAGCTTCGAGCTTCACTTCCTTGACACTATCAATGCTCTTATCGATTGTGGATAGGTTCTAGTGTTAAAATATGACCGTATATTCGTTGGCGTTCCTCGTTTTTAGTATTATTTTGCTCCATATTGCCTTTATATAATGGAACGACATATATTGAATTAAAAAAAGGGTATTTGCAGTGACATAACATATTTTGAATTAAAAAAAGGGTTATATGCAGTGAAAACTTTATGATAGTTATCAGCATTCCTTTTTAGCAGCAGAAGTTTTTTTCTCCACAAGAGCAAATTTTTTTTTGCCATCAGAAGTATTAGTCTATCAGCAAAAGAATTTTTTTCTATCAGCAGAAGTAATTTTTTACAGAATGCATTCAATCATCTCTATGGTGGGAATAGTTCTCACTGGCAAGGAGAACTATCCTGATTGGTCCCGGATGATACAACACACCCTCATCTTCAATGAGTTGTGGAAAGGAGTGTGTGTCGCAGAAGGAGACAGTGACCCAGAAAAGCCTACCTCAGACAAAGAGCTCGCCATTTGGGAAAACAAGAACATCAAAGCGTATGCATTAATCGCAACATCTGTAAATAAGGAGGTGAGTTGCCACATTTCATCATATTCAACTGCCTTTGAAGCTTTACAAAAGCTGAAAGAACTCCATGACTCACATTCTGCACTTGAAGTCGTCCAACTCATGATTAAACTCTTCACTCTTGAACTGCAAAATAATGATCCTCTTGCTCTTGCATCTGAAGTAAAGTCTATAATGCATGATATCAAATCCACTAAAGTTGAGCTGGATATCTCTCTTATTGCTTTTCTCAAGGCACTTTATCCTACATACTCCAATTATCTTGAGTCTTTGCAAGAAAATGGAAATCTCAAAGATATAACCTTTGACTCTCTTGTGAAAAAGTTTGCTAAAAGAGAAAAAGCCTTTGGAAATAAGACAACCCCTGAATCTTCTGAAGAGACTGCGTGCCTTGCTCATAAAGAAAAGTATCCTGCTCAAGATTCTACAAGAGGAAGAGGGGGACGAAGAGGAAGAGGAAGATATTTCAGAGGCAGGGGGGCAGACATTCTCAAGGAGAAAAGGCAGATTTACATTGTATTCGCTACAAAAGAAATGGATCACATGATGCCTCTACATGCAAGCTATCATGGGACAAAATTGAGCAGAAAAGAAACCAACAGAA
>APFE031061489.1:1914-18772 GCA_000404065.3 Pinus taeda | reverse complement strand
CTTTAAAGAAGTTGCTTCTCATGATGAATGGAAAGAAGCGATGCAAAAGGAGTATGATGCCCTCATAAGAACGACACTTGGAAGCTGGTTGATCCTCCATTTGGAACCAAACCAATTGGCTGCAAGTGGGTCTACAAGAACAAGTACAAAGCTGATGGCTCACTTGACAAGCACAAAGCTAGGCTTGTGGCAAAAGGTTTTGCACAGAAGGAAGGGGTCGATTATGAGGAAACTTTTTCCCCCACAGCAAAATGGGCCACCATCCGGACACTCTTTGCACTAGCAGCTCAGAACGGTTGGAAAGTCCATCAAATGGATGTAAAAACTGCCTTCTTGAATGGAGATCTAAAAGAAAATGTTTTTATGTCCCACCCTGAAGGATTTGCTGTGAAAGGACATGAACATAAAGTATGCAAACTTGTGAAGTCCTTGTATGGCCTCAAACAAGCACCACGAGCCTGGTATGAAAAACTAACTGAGCATCTTCTGAAACTCAACTTCAATCATTTTGATCTTGACGATGCAACTTTATTTGTCAAGAAAGTTGGCAAAAAAGTTGTATATCTTGTGGTATATGTAGATGATATTTTAATGACAGGGAACAATGAAAGCTATATTGCATCCATAAAGAAAGAATTAGGAAAAGTTTTGAAATGACTGATTTGGGCTATGTTCATTACTATCTTGGCATTGAAGTAACCCAACATCCAAAATCCATATTTCTTTCTCAAAAGAAATATATTGGAGATTTGTTAAATAGATTTGGCATGAAAAAGTGCAATCCTCTTTCTACTCCAATGGAACAAAACTTAAAGCTCACATCTATTGAAGGAAAGGAATTTGAGGTTGCAACAAAGTATAGACAACTTGTAGGAAGTCTCATCTACCTCACTACTACCAGACCAGACATTTCATTTGTTGTTGGAATCCTCTCCAGGTTTATGCAAAAGCCTTGTGAGGGACATTGGTCTGCTGCAAAAAGAGTTCTAAGGTACTTCAAGGGAACTCAAGACCCTGGAATCAAGTATACACCGGTGGACGACTTCACCTTGATTGGATACTCTGATTCAGACTTCGATGGAGACAAAGAAACTGGAGTATCTACTTCAGGATATGCTATGAGTCTTGGATCAGGAGATGTCTCTTGGATATCACGCAAACAATCAGTTCCGGCAGATTCCACAACAGAAGCAGAATAGGTGGCAGCAGTTGAAGCAACGAAAGAAATTGTGTGGCTCAGGAAAATTCTTGAAGATTTTGCAGGTTAAAACAAGTACAATCAACTCCACTCATGATTGACAACACCTCTGCAATAAGTTGGCAGAACCCAAAGTTTCGATGATCGTACACAGCACATCATACTAAATATCACTGATCCAACATCATGTTGAGGCAAAACAATCATCTCCGTCATTGTTCCACAAATGAGCAAATTGCAGATATCTTCACCAAAGCGCTTGGAAGAGAAAAGCTTGAAAGATTCAGAATGATGCTTGGACTCACCAACATCCCTTCAGATTAAGGGGGGAAATGTTGACACCTAATCTTCTGGAATGTGAACAGTCATCAGGAAGATGAACTGATCAGTCACATCCATGCATATAACAATAGCTACATAATGAAATAATTGAATCAGTTTTTCTGGAGTTACCCCTGGCCTGACAAGTTTCAAGTCAAAACTTTCAAGATGGCAGTTCAGTTGGGGATGGATCTATCAGAAGCCCAAAAGCACAAAATGGAGCAGTTGAATGAACTAGATGAGATCAGACAAGAAGCAATCCTAAGAACTGATCTAGTTCAACATCAAAGATCTAAGTGGCATGACAAATATATCAAAGAGAAAAATTTTCAAGAGGGAGATTGGGCATTACTATTTGATTCCAAGTTTAAAGACTACAAAGGTAAATTTTAGACTCATTGGCTTGGGCCATATGAGATTGACAAAGTCTTTAGCAATGGAGCAGTAAGAATCAAGACCATTGATGAATTTCAAACTCATCTTATTGTGAATGGCCACAGATTAAAGATTTATAATAAGCCACTCTCAAAAGAGGAATTTGTCAAAATGTTTCAAGAGAATTCTGCAATAAGGCTGGTGAAGAAAAATCCTTCTTCCCGACCAGCCTAGCCTTTGTCCTTTTCCATCAAAAAAAAAGGAAAGAATTGGTATAAGCGTGAAAACCAATCACTAATTGGCAGTCTTATACAGAAAATGTAGAGTGAAAATTAGGGACACTGACACTCTATATTTTCCAAAAAAAATCTCTCTTTCTTTCCCATTTCCACTTCACTTCATCTCCATCCCACTCCATTTCATTTTCATTTCACTCTACTCACTTCATCTCACTCCATTTCATCAATTTCATCAATAAAAGTCTTTTTCATGACCATTTCCATTCAAATAGTTATTGTCTAACTATCTCTATTCAACTAAGTGGTTGTTGTGCCAGTTTCCATAGCTGGAATCAGTTTCCGCAACCAGAAGTAGTTTCCGTAGCCACCACTCTGGTTTTCAAATTTACAGTCAAGATGTTAGTGCAATAATCATGAAAATGCAGGTATGACTAAGCATATGCTATGAAGACATGTACATGGAGCATCTACAAACATCAATAAGGAGAAATTGATTAAGGGCTAATGGACAACAAAAGACAAGGATTCCAAGGTATGGGCAAAAATTTCTTTCAAATAGCAATTAAAGGCACAATTTTGCATAGTTCTTAAACCTTAAAGCTCACTATGTGCAATGATTACTACAATAGCTCCATTACCATTCCACGACCTTACTCCATGAACCATACATTTATTCCCTAAACGGTCTCATGATTATTTTTCGGGTTTAACTCGTAGATGACTGCAATTTCACACTCCACTTGTACTCATGAGATGTGACCTATTTAATTACAACTCCTCTCCACCATACTTTGCGCAGACATTTCATCAACATGTAACGTCTCTCACGTAGCCATTTAGTTCAAAAATTTCGACTCCACTTCACTACCCTACCATTTTGTTAGAGCCATACCTCGTTTGCATACGTCTCCATTCCATTTTGTGAATGCATCTCGGCTTCTCATCCTCTGTTTCCGCTTACAGTTCCTGAACACTCCTGTTACCCATATCCATCTTCCATTTTCAGCCATTGTTCTTCCATAATCCTTGCAACCTAGACATCTTACCTCTATTAAACCCTCACGCAGTTGAATTTCAGTTGAATTTCAAACAGAGGAAAAGATGGGACGGTTACTGAGGGCAGAGCCGGAAGGGCCTAAGTTCTTAGAAGGATATCAAGTAAAAGAATTGTTGAAGAAGGCTAAATGGCTCCGCTTCATACATAAATTTAAGGGCCACAATAAGGAAGTAACAAAAGCCTTTGCAAGGTCTTTCAATGACCAGGTGGTGGAGATTGGAGACCTGAAGTTCACGGTTACTGAAGCTTCAATTGCAGCTGCTACAGACTTGCCCCAGGAAGGTGAGCGTTGGTTTAAAAACAAAAGTTTGGATGAGTAGGCATAGAGAATTATATTACGTAACCCAGGTATGGACGTTACTGTATTCACAAAAGGAATTCATGTTCATGCATTAAAAGAAGAATGGGCCAACTTATTGTTAATCATTCAAAAGTTTATCACTTGTGAAGGCCAATTTGGGGCAATGTACATGTATCATACTAGGCTATTGATGAACTTCTTAGAGAACCAAACTCTTAATCTACCCTATTTCTTATTGTTGATTTTGAAAAAGATGAGCACCACAGTCCAAAAGAACATAGGGGACATAGAACCTCATTTATATTATCATGGACTCGTGAGGATTCTAATTGAAGATCAATTGAAGAAAAACAAAGATACTTGGGAATGGCTTCTACTAAGAAACTACTTTCAAGAGCCATTTGAGGCACCTGAAAGTAATACACCAAAGGCACCAAGAAGGAGTAGAAGAAAAGGAAAAAGTGCCATAATGAAAGACTCCCCTATTGACAAAACTAAATAAGTTGGTCAAAAAGAGAAGGAGGAAAGAACCAAGGACAGAAAATAGAGAAAATTGAAGGGAAAAAGGAACATACAAGATGTTTACTAATCACCAGAGCTATCTATAGAAGAAAACTATCAAGTGTTATCTGAGAGACTAGTGCATCTTCGAAAGCAAGCTGCCACAGCTAAGAAGAAAGAAAAAGGAAAACAAAACATGGAAGAAGAGAGTACTAGCCCATAGTACTTAAGAAGAAGCAGCAGGATCAGAGGAAAGTGGCGGAAAACACAACTAAAAGGACCCCACTTTATCGACTTAGGTGGGGAAACACCCGAGAAACCTCCAACTGGTCATAGTCCACCTCATCCTCTACCAATATTGGAACCAGTCCTCCAGATGTTGATGTAAGCCCTTCTCGGCCAGAATTAGAAGATAGTCCTCCTCCTCAACAAGACTTTGAAGCCAGCCCAAGGAAAACACCTGAAATAGATCCAAGACAGCAAGAGGTATATGATTACCTCGAATCCTTAGATAAGACAGCTGCAGACCCGAGCACATCATCCACTCCGCCTCACATAACACAAGATGCACAAGTTCAATCCTTGAAACAAGAAGTATTTGAACTATAGGTTTTAAACAGACATATTAAACAAGAAAATGAAGCATTAAAAGAGCAAAGAAAAGTGGACAAAATTGTTCATGATAATAATATGCTACATTTGGGACTGTGGCAGAAAAAGAACAAGAAATTAAAGAAAAAGTGTAGAAAGTTGAGCAGGGAATTAATCAATCTCAAATTCAGATGTTTGATAAGGAAACCCAAGATGGCGGTAACACCAAGAAAGAAGAGAAGAGGACTGGATGTACTAGCAAAGGCTTCAGAATACATAGACTAAAGGGAGATGACTAAGATTTTGGTTGCATGAGGACATGCAACACCTTGATAGTGGGGGTATGTTGAGTCCCAAACTTGCATCTTCCCTATTATCCTTTTTTCCAGTTACCTGAATCTCCAAGCTATCAAATCATTGCATATTAGTTTAAAAAGATCATACAAATGGTTTCCTAACTATGTCTTGTGACTGTTGTTTGATTTAGATTTTTGCTCAGTCAGCTGCGGAATCTTGTCACTTTCCGCAGCTAGAATCAGTTTCTGGAGCCTTTTTGTTGAAGTTTATGTTACAGGTGTCTACTAGAGAATCTGGCCACATGGGCAAGCTGCAAATGATGTGGAAATGGAACGTGTCCCCTTGGTTCAGCCGAATCACTCACAAAAGACCGTGGTCAAGGCCAGTCAAACGGTGGTCAACACCAAGAGTTTTGCGATGGCAGGGCTCTGTTTTTTATCACGAGGAGAATTGCATGGCAAGATCCTAAATCTCAAGAGGTGTGCTAACACCTGGGGACTTCCCCGTGAACCAAATCTAACAACCACCCTCTTTGGATTTATTTCTCACGGCTACCATACTGCTAGATTTCCGGACATGGTCATTTATGTGTCTGTTTACTAGCGCAAATCTTAGGAATTAGTTATGTCATTTCCTATTATAAATAAAGCATCCTCTATGCGTATAAACTAGTTTTTTGGTATGTAATCTTGACTGTTTTACGAGCCACCATGTCGTGACTTGATCCTTATGTTATGACTATATTTCAATATATGAGAAGACACCGCTTTTAAGTTCACCTCTATGATTGATTTCTGATTGTCCGAGGTTGCAGAGGGCCCCTGTACACCAAGGTTCTGTAGTTATTGTATAGTTTCATGTTTTCTTCATTTACGTTCTTGATGCCATAGTCGTTTACTTGTATCTATTACACTACTCATGGTATTCATGTTGATTGATGTTCATAGTTTCTTTTATGCTTTCTAATGACTGTTAACTGATCAGTGTTTTATTTCAGGTTCTAATAGATAGCCCAGGCAAGTGCACATAGCTTTTTGATGACTAATGACATGATGGAATCATCTTGTCCTCATGCTGATTTGTTTTCTTAGTTCCAATTCGAGCACTATTTATTTATTTCAGTTTTTCTTTGTTCATTTACTTTTCTGCAAGATAGATATTAGATTATTCATGTCATTTTCAGTTACCTCCTATAGCCAGAGCAAGTCGAATGGTGAGGGATTGAGTGCGAATGTATAGTTTGATATTAGTTTATTTGCTTTTGCAAGTTAGTGATTAGATTACTCATGTTATTTTCAGTTACCTCCTATAGCCAGAGCGAGTCGAATGGTGAGGGATTGAAGGATGAATGTGTAGTTTGATCTTAGTTTTTATTTTATGCAATTTAGATATCAGATTACTCAATTTTTTTATGATTACCTCCTATAGCCAGAGCGAGTTGAATGGTGAGGGGTCAGAATATGAGTTGATGTTATATGGTTTAGTTTACTTTGCTTACAGTTTTTGAATTGCTTTGAGTTCAGTTTTCTTTTTATACAACAACAAGGATACTGGGTTTCATAGTCACTAGTTCACTGTTTGGTTTAATTAGAATTTAGGTACATCTTTATTTTCTCTTAGTAATTGATTTCATCATTGCAAGCTTGAAAACCTTTTTGAAAATTTAAAGTTTGGAAATTATTTTAAAGGTCACCATTGCCTTGAATACTTATATCCATACTTGATTTTTAGAATTTCCATCTCATATTAGAGAATCAAAAAGAAGATAAAGCCAAAAACAAATCAAAAATAAAAAACGACAAAGAAATAAGAAAACGATTATCTTGCATATATAGTGCACTTCACTTCAGCAGTTTACGACTCCCGAATTGACAATTTATATAGCAATTTAGGACACACTAAGTTGACCAAACAATAAGTCAAAGAGTTGACTTCCATTGTAAATGTACTATCTCTCTCTCCCTCTTTGTTGAGATATTGAAGAACATATAAGAAGAATTGATCAAGGGTTCCCCACATTTAGGTTTTGCCCTAGATAGCGCCACACCTTGTGTCCCCTTGTCTTGTCTTGTCTTCTACGATTTATGTTTATGTTCTATCTACAATTTACTTTAATGCTGATGCGATTACTATTATGGAAACGATATTGAGCTAACTGTGAAAATTGAAATAAATTTCTCTAAGCATAGAACATACCCAAAATTAACATGGTATCAAAGCTGAGGTGAAGACAATGCCCAAGAAAGAGTGAAAGAGCAATCACCAAAGACAGTTGGGAAAGGATAAAAGGATCAGTGGATTCCTCACCCCTCTTCAAATTCACCGAGCGTGAAGTCGAAGCAGAGAATATTATCATAATAGCATAGAAAAAGCTTCCGATGGCCTATCTAAAGATCACTTGATTGGGAAGTCTGGATCTAAGGGTTGAAGGAAAGGCAGATGCCTTGGTTGTAATAAGTTTGGCCATTATGCGAAGGAGTGTCCGAATGGCAGACACATCTCTTGATGAAGATAACAATCATACCAGGGACATCTTCAATGATCAAAAGAATGACAGGTAATGTAGGTCATCAAAGAAATGGCCGATTCTTCAAAGAAAGAAAGGAAACCCAGGTATGAAGAATCAAATGTTGTTTTTGATAAGATAAAGAAGCATTATCTTGTATTGGACCTCTCATTCAGATTCTTGGGGAATCTGTCTTATTGGTTGTAGTGCTTAAAGGCACTTCATCGAATAGAAGGGTACACTCTCTAATTTGGTATATATGGAAACAATCATGGGATTATACTTAGAGCCAATGCCACCTATCTTGGAAAGAGTGTAGGGAATGTTACCCCTCAATTGAATGAGGGTAACTCGATTCATTTATAGAATCTATTTTATGTACCTGCTCGCAAGAATAACCTGGTGTCCATTTCAGTAATGGAAGTCAAAGGTTATGATGTGGCACTCATAAATGGAAAGGTATGTGTTTGAAAATAGAATTTTCAAAGATGTTTTTGGGTTCAGGGTTGTATCAAGTTGCAGGAAGTCCACTGGGGACCATGTCCATTGACACATAGCATTGGATCTCTGTGAGTTAGATGGTGACAGGGATACCTGAATTCAGAAAGAGCATGAAAGTACATGTCTGAGATATACTGAAGGAAAATCTTACAAGGGGACCATTCCCCTGATGTAGCAGGCCCACAAGTTTGGAACAACCCGAGGGGTTTGAGATTGATGATCAGGAATGTCACGTATGCAGGTGGAAGAAATCCCTCTATGGCTTGAAGCAAAACTCACCAGGCATAGTATGAGAGGATTGATAGTTGTCAGATGAAGCTGAGATTCACTAAGAATGAAGCCGATCCAAACCATTGTTTGAAGATTATGGATGATAGACCTCCCATACCAACACCTAATGAGGACAACCTATTTCTAATAGGTGCATGCCCTCTCATTTGCAGAATTAAGAGGGAGTTGGATTCGAGATGTGGAATGATAAACGACAAGCATGTGACTACCACGAGGATCTTAACATTCAGAAGTTATATGGTAGTGATGTCAAACTAGATTTAGGAAATGCCTCTGAGTTTCATAAACTCATTCACATTGATGTTCTTGGTGAACTTTCGTCCGGATATATGTTTTGCAATTAACATGGTGAGCTCATATTTGGTTGAGCCTCACTCGATTGGTGCCAAGAATCTTTTGAGATATATTCGAGGCACAATCTCTCATGGATTGAAATAAACTGCCGGAAATATGATACTGCATGATTATTCGAATGTTGACTGGGCAGGCAATGTGGAGATGTTGGTTCTCTTTGGATTCTACTTCGATATCATGGATGAGTAGGAATCAGAATTTAGTTGTTATAAGCACCACCGAGACTGAATACATAGCTACGAGTATGATCTCATGTGAAGCTGCATGGCTACAAAAGGTCTTAAGTGAGCTGTTTGTACACATGATGAATACCATTGTGATTCTCTGTGATAACCAGAGGGGGGATTCGATTATTGAGGAATCCCGTATTCGATGATTGCTCCAGCAGATAAAATCAGATACTGACTTATTTGGGATATGGCAAGTTGATGAGCGAGGAGGCTCCATCGCATTGAGACTAATGTACAGGTCACAAAAATTTTGTCAAAGCCCCGGGGTAAGGTCAAATCTGTGACTTTCCCAAACAACTTGGAGTCATTGAGAGACCTTCTTATAAGGGTCCTGCATGTTGCATGCATTGAGCTCTCGGAGCTCTGGGGGGCTTGGGGTAGTTACTGGAGCAACATATGACCACAGGGCGACTCACCCTCCCTTGGTGGTGCGTTATGTACAAGATGGCAGGTTCAACCTTCCCCTGTGATACCTTGTGGCGACTATGGAATAGGATGATTAGTTATCCTGTGCGCTGGGATGATTAGTTCTCCCGTGGAAGCTATGCAATAGGATGATTAGTTCTCCTATGGGTCGGGATTCTTAGTTCTCCCGTGGTGACTGTGCAACAAGATGATTAGTTCTTATGTGGGCCGAGATAATTAGTTCTCCCATGGAAACTATGGAATAGGATGATTAGTTCTCCTATGGGCCGGGATGATTAGCTCTCCCATGGAAACTGTGGAACATGATGATTAGTTCTCCTGTGGGCCGAGATGATTAGTTCTCCTATGGAAAGTATGGAACAAGATGATTAGTTCTCCTGTGGGCCGGGATGATTAGTTCTCTTGTGGAAACTATGGAATAGGATGATTAGTTCTCCTATGGGTCGGGATGATTAGTTCTCTCGTGGAAACTGTGGAACAGGATGATTAGTTCTCTTATGGGTCGAGATGATTAGTTCTCCTGTGGAAACTATGAGACAGTATGATTAGTTCTCCTGTGGGTCGGGATTATTAGCTCTCCCGTGGTGACTGTGGGGCAGGATGATTCATTCTCCAATGGATAGGATGACTAGTTCTCCTGTCGAGGCATCCCACCCAGGAAGTCTGGGACTCATGGGAAGTACCTCTCATTTGATCAATGAGGAGGGAAATGGGGTTAGGGACCATAGTAGTACTATTGATGGACGCATCGTTGTACCTACCATACTCCCCATGCTAGGATGACCTCCATTGATCTGGGATCAATATGAGTGGTTTGAGACACTCTCTTGTGATATTGTCTGGGATCAATAAAATTGACTTGGGGTCAGTAAGAGTGATGTGACACATGAGACATTCTCGATCAATTCTTCTTCTTCATGGATTAGCAAAGAAAAGCAGAGCTCAGCACAACACAATAGTGCAGGGCACTGATGACAGAGATAGTACAGTTAGACATATGGATCAGTGGATGGAGTTCTCCCTAGTTGCGAGAGAGTGTTAAAATTGGCAACTAGGGCCAAACTCCATGTGGGTCATCTTATTAATGGAAGCTAATGTTTTTCTTGGATCCCTCTCATTGAGAAGTGTAGGATTCATCTAAAGATCATCCGATTATGATAAGTATTCATCGAGATATGAATTTATTTGTGTTATGGGACAATTCATCAAGGTCGGCCAACAACCAAATAAACCCCACTTGTGTTCAATGTTTTAGTATAAATAGAGGTGGCCTTCAAGTCATTTCAACACACTTGGGATCTCTTCCTCTCTACTTGTCTTTTGGTTTTAGTAGGAGGAGAGATCCTAAGGGATAATGCTACCCTAATCTAGAAGGCAGAAGCCAAAACTACCGGAACTGCAGGGAACTACCGGGAAAAGCTGGGAAGAGCCGGAACTATCGGAACTACTGGGAAAAGCTGAAACTACCGGAACTATCGGAACTACTGGGAAAAGCTGAAACTACTGGAACTACCGGGAAAAGCCGAAACTATTGGGAAATTCCGGAACTCCTAGAACTATAGAGAACTGCTAGAACTGCAGGGAAAAGACGAAACTACTTGAACTACCGGGAAAAGTCGAAACTACCGGAATTTTCGGGAACTTTCGGAACTGCTGGGGAAAGCTGGAACTACCCAAACTGCCAGGAAAAGCCAGAACTGTCGGAACTGTCAAGAATAGCTGGAATAGCCAGAATTACCGGAACTACCACGCACTACCGGAACTACTGAGAAAAGCCAAATTTCCAAGAATTGCCAGGAAAAGTCGAAGCTATCGGAACTGCCAGGAATAGCTGAAATTGTCGGGAACTACCGGAACTACTGGGAATAGCTAGAATTGTCGGAACTGTCGAAACTACCAGGAATAGCTAGAATTGCCAAGAACAGCTGGAACTGTTGGAACAGTCGGGAAAGATGAAGCAGAGGGCAGAAGCTGGAACTGCTAAGAACTGCCGAACTAGCATGCAACAACAAGCATGCAAAGGACAACAAGCATGCTAGAGACAACAAGTAAGCTAAGGACAAAAAGCAAGCAAGATGCAACCAACACATAGGTCAGTGTGGCAACTTGGTGCAACAATTGCACATAATGTAGTACAATGATGGGTACATGGTGCGCTCCAGTATTGCAGCAATAATGCTGCAACTCCTGGGACTCCCTTCTTTACTTTTATCAACCCGGTAGTTCGTAACAAACTTGGAAGCGACAATGTTATATGCACAAGTACTAGCTCTTGCCATAAGCTGTCACTTGATTAACTGGCACAAGTCTGCTAGGAGCTTAGGCCAACTTCTATGAGCTCTTGGAAGAAGCTTTTAACTGTGATGGATGAAAGCTAACTCAACATAGGCTAATCTACTTGCAGAAAGAAGCAGAAAGCTCAAAGGAAATGCAAACCCTAGCAAACCCTAGTTTTACCGACCAACCCTACTGGTGGAAGAAAAGGGATGAAAGCTGCAGAAATGGATGCCATTGACTCTTGGAAAGTTAAAGTGCATGTGACTAAGCTACTTCTGAACCGAAATCTGAAAAGGAACATCTTTTTGTATTTTTGAGTAATCTTGTAGAATTATTATGCATGTGCTTTTACTATTTTTTACTGTGCAGAGGTTGATTGACGAAAGGAAATGGGGTAGGCGCTTGCAGGAGGTTGGGAAGGTGAGAAGAGGGCCTAAGGGGTCCCTAACACCCTTCCAGAGAGTTTCACAGTGATCATATCTTGAAAAATCGCTCACGTGAACTTCTACAGGAAGTCTACAGGGGTTCTATAGGATGTTCTACAGGAAGATCCAAAAGAGGATTTTGGAGGTTTAATGGTGGAAAAACGGTGGGAAAGTGGAAATGGAGGTTGGATAGGGATGTTAAGGGGTCTAGGACCTGGTGAAAGAGGCTAAGGAGTGATTAAGGTGATTGGATTTGGTCAAGGATGGAGGGAGCAATGATGCACAAGAATGTAGAAATTAGGGCAAAGTGAGAAAATGTGGAAAATGAAGGGCAAGAATCTGAGTTTGGGGATGGAGCAGGTTGTATTGATGGAGGAAGGGTAGGCAAGGAGGTATCATAGGTGTTCTGCACATTATTTTCCAAAATTGATCAAACAAAGACTAGGAAAACCCAAGACCTAGCTATTTTGACCTAATTTGACCTAAATACCAGAAATCATGATGGGCAGAAGTTTATTGGAAGAAAATCATGTAAGACAACTATGAAAACCAAGCAAGAACAGATCTAAGCATGTAATCACAACTGGTATCAACTTTCCTAACTAAAAATCTAACACTAGCAATTGCATGAAAAGGCAGAAATAGTGTTTTTGTGGCAACAAGTATGCCTTGGTCTCAGCTCATGGTCCCAAGGAGGGAGAGATGAGATCAAGGATTGCTTGATGGTATTTTTTCAGATCTTTTTTGTTACCAAAATTTCAAATCAACCTGAAGCATGAAAAGCTATCTTAATCATCAAAAACGACCTAAGTAACAAAGCAAGCTTTTAATCTAAATAGCATAAATTATTATAGGAATGCAACAAAGACACATAAAAGTACACAAAGGAGGTATTTGCACTTGGGTTGGGCCCAACCCCAAGAGCTACAGCCTCCTAAGAAAGATTAGAGCTGGTGCAAAGCTGGATTCATCTTTATTGAAAAAAAAAAATAGTTACATCTCAAAAATTGTTTATAAGAAAAAGCTCAAAAATGTGTTGATACAAAGCTGCACTAAAGTGCAAAAATAGACTAAAAAAATGACTAAACTATTGACTAAAATCTAACTACAATCTGACTAACTGAACTGAGACCCTAAGCTTTCTTAGTTATACAAATTGAGGACCCTAAAGGCCCTCCTAAACTTAGGAACTCGATCGCCAAAACTTGCAGTTAACAAGGTGTGCTTAATGCAGCAAGCATGGCTGCTACCTCCCTTGCCAATATCTCAGGTGATTTCTCCTCTTGCTGTTATTTTTCCTTGCTTCCTGTAGAAATCCTTGTGTCAACTGTTTCTGTGTGTGTTCCGGAGATCTCAAGGTGTGTCTTTTCCTTTTGTTTTTGTGTGCCTGCTTTGGTTGTGGTAGCCTTCATTTGGGCTTTTTCAGCCTTCTCTGTCCTACTCTGCATCCTATTTTCCCTTGGTGTTGTTGCTGTTGTTTCTTCCTCTATTGTAGGTTCAACAATCTCGCCCATTTTCCCTTTTTCTTTATGTTCTTTCTGTGCTGGAATGTCTTGTGTTCCTTCACCATTGGTTTTCTCACCTTCTTTAGTGTGTCCTCCCTCCTCACTGCTAGATGGGGTGATGTTTTCGGCCAAAATTCTATTATTGTCATCCTTGGACATGTTTTTGAAGATTTCCCAAGATATGGGAACAGTGTAGGTGTTCAAAGCATCTTCCACCAATAGTTTGATGAGCCCATGATGGGCCAACTAATCTGGGATCCCTTTATTTAACTTTGTACCACATTCAATTAGTGACTGAAGAAGGAAATAGGGGGTGCTCAGTTTCTTTGCTGCAAGCAAGGCAATCCCATGCCTTAGTTCACACAACAACCTGAAATGATAACCATAGCTGATGTTAAACCTCCCTTCACACGTGATGTACTTCGTAATTTGGAAATTGACTTCACTCTAGAGAGTGCTCTTTTTATGTTTTAATCAGAAAAGGAAATGCTTAGGCAACCAAATAGTCAATCTGAAATAGAGGATAGCTGAATTTGGTTTCCCCTGAACCCAAGAAGGAATTTCCCATGTGTCCAATATCAACTAGCAACAATTCCCTTGTTTTAAGGCTACTGTCACCCAGAACTCAACTGTTTGCTTATGAAAATAAGAATTTTGTTTTTACAAGCAGAGCACAAGGATCAGGTTCTCTTCTCAACACACAAACAGATATACAAATCCAAAAACAATTTACACATGCACAGGGTGGCCTCCATGGCTGCATATATCTTCCCTGCAAGAGAATTTAAAAAGAAAACGTGGATGAGATTTTTGATGCAGGAAAACTGGGGAAACTCAGTGCAATATGTAGGCAAACGTTTTACTTCCACTACACAGTCATACTTTTCCTCTGATTTTCCAATTTGATGTCATTCAATTCACCACCTTGCACAAACATACCATGCATAGAGGAGTTTTTTTGTGCCTACCTTGTTTTGAGCTTGAAATTCACTGAAAATCCTGGGTTTTCTTTCTGCAGGGTTGTTTTCTGCCTTTCCTGTAGAAGGCTCTCATTTCTTGTAGAATGAAATTGTGCTTCCTGTAGAATGTCGATAAGCAGGAGGGTTTTGAAAAATGGCCAAGAAAGACTGGTTCGCTGCTATGGAGGTGGTATGGAGCTTGTTGCAGCCGCGAGGACAATAATAAAATGGAAACAACGGTGGTTAGAGTATTTCAAAGATGAGTTCGATTGGTTGCTTATGGAGACTTCCATTGATGGAGGGTGAGCTGGCCAAGTGCACATTCGCCCCATGCAGACTATTGGTCCCCACTGCAGTGTTATTATGAACTATATGTTCTCTTCCTATAATCACTTCCATCAATTACGTTGGAGTTTAAACAGCCACCACTACCTGTTTTCAATTTTCTTCCTGAGATGGCTGAGCACACGTGTCGATTGCACCCACGAAGCGCTGTTTGAACTAGATGAGGGTGGCCAGTTAGCTGGCCACCGATCTTGTTTAATCACAACCATCTCATTGTTCGCGCAATTCTTAAATTACATTCGTGCAACAGAGGAATGGGTTTAGTCATGTACCTGGAAGTTGAATGCGTTTGTTGTGAGGTGTTATGGCCTTTCCTTCTGCTGCATGCCTTTGTTTTTGTGGATGCATGCTGGTTTGGTTGCTGATACGTGGCTATTTTTCTTGTGCAAGTATCCTCTGGCTGGATCTAAGTTGCAGGAGTTTATTTCAATGTTTAGATTTTCACCCTCATGCTGCTAATGCTGGATTTTTGCAGGACAGTGACTTGTTTTGTCCATAGCTCCCAAATGATAGATCAGATTGACCTGAATTTTTTTGATCATGTTTCTATCATTGTTATGCACCTCCCATAGCAAAATTGTGGTTAATGGATGAACAAATTTCGAGAAAAAAATGAAAATGGCTGAAGATGACAGAGTTCAATTTCTCGCAAACCGTGCACTAGAATTAGTTGAAACTGCTTGGGCAGGTTACTATCACCTATATGAATCTCCCCATGAAACAAGTTTTGAAATGGACGCACGGGTATGGAGAAAATGTAAAAATGGCCGAAGGTGATGGAGACTGATTTCTTGGAAACCGTGCACTGGAAGTGGCTAAAATTGCTTAGGAATGTTTCCATCATCCCTATAAAACTTCCCATAAAATGGTTTTTTAATTGGATGCACGATTTTCAAGTTAGGGAAAGAACACATTTTTGCTCTATGTATTTTTGTTTCAAAGCATTCTGCAGTTTTTTGCACAGTAAGAAAAAATGAGCTTGGGCTGTAATGCAGACTAGGAATTGATGGGAGAGAGGTTTGAATATTGTAGGAGGATTTATGAACCCTTTACGAAGCTTCCATTTTCATCAAACTACTTTTTAAAATCCATTTCTAGCTTTCTGTAATTTCTATAGAAACTTCCTGTAGAAAACACAATTTTCAGAAAAGAAGCACAATGAGGTGGAAAAAATGATGGAGAAGGGTGAGGGATGGAAACAGGTATGTTTACAGGCCTCATAGACATGCTCTCAACCTTTGGGTCCTCTTCTAAGATCGATTTTGGCTTGTTTTCAGGTTTTACAGGAACTTCCAGTAGAAGACACAGAACTTCTTGTAGAAGACACAGAACTTCCTGTAGAAGGTGAAATCCTAGTCCAGATGAGACCAAATCATAGGAAATGGTAGTGGTCATGGAGGAATGGATGGTGAGGGGTGTTGGCAGCCTAGTGCTAACCTCTGTCCTTGTCTTGTACGATCCTCCTAACCTGCAATGTCCTTCCTGCAATTATTCAATTGAAATTATGTTTATCTTTTCTTCTTTCTTTTTCTCTTTTTTTTTTTAAAAACAACTAGGGTGCCTCATGGAGGTTTCCACCCTAATTGCCTACCCTGGGCACCTCCAAGGGAGGTTTTCACCCAGGGATCTTATTCTCTTTTTCTTTTCTCTTCTTTCCAACCCATTGACCGCCTCATGGAGGTTTTCAATCAATGAGCCAATCTGAGGCACCTCCGAGGAGGTTTCACCTTAGATTTTTATTTTCCTCTTATTTTCATTTTTTTCTTTTTTCCTACCCTACCCTACTTGAAAAACAAAACCATTTTCAAGTATAAGAATACTTCCAATGGAGCCATGTGCACATCGAGATAATAGACAAAATGATGTGGAGGCTTGAAATGCATGCTTTGACAGGTATCCAGATTTCAAAGACCAAATGATTTGACTTTGAAGGGATCACACATCACTGAGGAAGAGAGTACTGCTGCAACTTAGTGACCGTCTGGTGTAGGTTTTAACCCCGTACAGAAATTACCTGCATACGAATTCTAAATCACAGGAAAAATAAAAATGCGAGAGCATAACACATAAAACACATATACATAGACATTTCCCACTGGATCTCAAAACCGAGACTACCAGCTTGATTTTTTTCATTATATTCCTTTCAATGTTACAAT
>APFE031061478.1:137309-154542 GCA_000404065.3 Pinus taeda | reverse complement strand
GAAGAGTGTAAAAAAAAAGAAAAAAAAGAGAAGGACCCAAAGATCAAGGAGGAAAAGGAAGAAAGGAGGCGGGGGGAGGGGAAGAAACACTAAGATGAAAGGGCAGGGATCCAACATCTACTGATCTTCCAGCCGTCATCTCTGTTGAGATTGTTAGGCCTTCTTTCAATTTCAATAGCTTCCCTGAGTTTACGATGATGGAACTGGGCAACTCTAGCAACAACCTTGGCCTCCTCCATGCAGACATGATGCTTGGTCTTATCCACATGCTCCGCTAATGCTGAAGACCTGGTTCCCCCATGTCTCAGGTCAGCTGCATGTTCGCTAATTCTCTGTTGGATGGAGCGCCCTGTTTCCCCGATATAGGGCGTCCCACAAGAACAAGGGATTAAATAAACACCCTTCATGTCCTTCGGGTTAACGGGATCTTTTACCGATCTGAGGTAATTACGAATGGTGCTGAGGGGCCTGAAGGTTGAGGGAATATTGAACCTCCTCAGGATCCACGTAATCTTGTTCGTGGTTCCTTGGACATAGGGAAGATGAACACCTTGTCTGCGCTCCTTAGGCTCCTTCTTAATCAACACATTTCTCGAGGCTTTAAGGAAAGCCTTCCGACCAGGGTGCCTACTATATCCATTCTCCACAAAGACATCAAGGAGATGGGATCTCTCCTTTTCCAAGCTCTCATTATTCGAAATCCTAAAGGCACGAGTAGCAAGGGTGTTGAGAACACCCATCTTCTGAGCCGAAAAATGATGGGAATCGGCATGCAGATACTGCTCAGTATGCGTTTTCTTACGGAATACCGATTGGGAGAGAGAGTCGTCCTCATTCCTGGAAATAAGAATATCCAAGAAAGGGAGGCAACCATTCACCTCTTTTTCCATGGTGAACTTAATGACAGAGGACTGACCGTTGAGGTGATTAAAGAAACGATCCAGTTCCTCTAGGCCATGGGACCAAATGACATTAGTGTCATCTACATACCTTTTCCAAAGTTTGGGAAGGAGGCGAGCAGAGGCAAGAGCCTTGGCCTTGAAATCTTCCATAAAGAGATTCGCAACAATTGGGGAGAGGGGGGAACCCATGGCAACACCACAGGTCTGTTCAAAGAACTCACCCTCGAAACAAAAGAAGGTGGAAGTGAGACAAATCTCAACCAGATGAGCGGTATTGGGATCTGTAAGGCAATAGATCACTTCCAAGGCCTCCTTTATAGGGATGAAAGTATACAGGGAGACTACATCAAAGCTGACCAGAATGTCCTCAGGGTTAAGCTTCATGTCCTTGAGGTCCATGACGAAGGAAGCAGAGTCCTTCACGAAGGACTCAGTGCGGCCAACCAGGGGCTTAAGCTTAAGGGCAAGAAACTTAGCTAGACGGTAGTTCGGACCACCAATGGTGTTGACTATGGGCCTCAGAGGGGCCCCTTCCTTAAGAATTTTAGGCAACCCATAGATCCTAGGAGCAATGGGATTGCTCTCAATGAGCTTGTGGCCCAGGGAGCCCACCAAGTTACTAGATTTGATGGCGAGAACCACCGTCCTAGATACCTTCTTCAGAGGGTTCTTGGGTAGTTTCTTATAACTACCACTATTCTGAAGATGATCCAACATCTTCTTACGGTAATCATCTTTGTTAAGGATGACCATAGCCCCTCCTTTGTCAGCTTTTAGAACGACAATATTATCATTCTGATTTAAGGACTTTAGGACATAGAATTCCTCCTTGTTGAGGTTCCTTCGAGGGGGCTTAGCCTTCCTGAGGACCACAACACAATCCTGCCTAATCGTGTCCTTGATATTATCTGGAAGATCTCTGATCCCATACTCCATGTCACAAATATTGTCATCCACCGGGATTTTTCTAGGGGCAAGGGCAAAGTTTAAGCCCTTGCTTAAAAGACTAAAGACGGACGGGGAGAAAGAAAAGCTCGAAAGGTTAACAACCCTATTATTACGGGAAGACGAGGGAAGAAAAACCTCCTTGCCGAGGTTCACAAAATCATTGCAATTGACAGGAAGATCCTTGCCACCCTGGCCTAAAGAATCAGTATTAGCACCACCCAAGTTATTAACAAATTCCGAAAGATCCCCATTATTAATATTATTATTTCGTAGATTAATATTGTCCTCCTTGTTAATATTATTAATATTAATACTCGCATTCCCATTATTGTTAATGTCCTTACTAAAATTTTTGTTAATATTATTATTATATAAAATAATAAAATTCTATTATTAGAATACCAATGTCCTTATTATTATTATTAATATTCTCCTTATTATTATTAATGTCTTCATTGATCTTAATATTATTGTTGTTATATGAATTACTATTATTGTTCCTCTTATTATAAAAAGTCCCATCAATATTAATGTCTTTATTATTAAAATCAATAGTATTAATATTGCTACTTTCATTATTATTATTATATGTATTAATATCACTATAAAAACCCCTATTCCTATTATCGTTAATGTTATTATTAATATAACCCTCCTCATTATTATATAACACCCCATTACCCTTCTTAATATTATTGTCGCATAGACTCGAATTATCTTTAAATGAATTATTCCTACTATCCCTTTCCCTTTTACCGCAACCCACTCTATTAATATAATCATTCTCCATCCCGTTAACCAAATAAATATTACTACCGCACATATACTCATACCTACTAATGTTAACCCCACACCTCTTATTAATCAATAACGACGCCTTATTTCTAACGCGCAGACCAGAGACGCAATCAAGGCATACGGTCAAAGGATTACCCATGGACTCAAGCGTGCCACCGTTCTGGATTCTACGCGCCCCTTGACTATCAACGCCCATATTCAGCCCCCCGCATACGGTGGATGGAAACCAACCTTCCGCTACCGAGACCGAAACACCATTCTTTTCAACCACACTAACGCTGGACTGTGAGACAGCATTAACGTTGATCTGGTCAATCGAGCCACAACGCAGATAATCCTTGTGCGAGGGAAATACCGAATCATCACCCCGGACAACCACGTCCCCAAGATCAAGCGAATGCTGGAATGAACCAGCATTGCTGTCATCAACGCCAAAATTTCCTCGGACAACCACCCCATCACTAATACGCGAATGACAGACAGAACCCAAACTTCCGTCAACAGCGACCATCCTTCCGGCAGACTCGCAGTGTTGAAACACCTCCTGGTTGAGAGAGGTAGAGGCCGCATTTTCCCTCCAGCTAGCAGTCCCATTATCGCTCAAACACTGAAACTGAGTATCCGAGGGCACCTTAAACCCAGGAGCGAGCTCGTCCACTGTCACAATGAAGCCTGATCCGCAGAGCGAGGTAGCCATGACTGTCCGGATTGCTGGTTTACAGATCGCTCAGGGGAAAGAACTGTGCGAGAACTATCTAAGAGATCTGTTGTACCAACAGATGATGGGGCAGGCTTGCCACTACAAACAGGCTGCTGAATGGACGAAACCCAAGGATTGCCACTACAAACAGGCTGCTGGCTGGTGTGGTTTTGTCAATATGACTAATCGATTCATGACCTCTGCTGAAATGAGGTTCTTTTGGCTTCCGTTGTCGACAATGAACTACAGTGGATGACCCTTCACCCACATATGTGACTGGAAGAACCACTCCCCTTCCTCTAGATCTTCAGGCTCAATCTTCTAGATTTTGGTGGTGGAAATGGTGGCACTAGGCTTTGCATCAATAATCTTCTTCCCTTGGTCATTCCCCTTGTCAAGTTCTGAGTCAGAGTCAGAACATGCATCTGAATCAAAAGCTTTCAGCTTGACCACTAGTGACTGCTTGGCTCGGTAGTCACTTGTGTTGTGAGTGAGGCTCTTATGGAACTCACACCATTTCCTTGTATCCTTCTTTGTCTTCGTGGTGTTGTTCTTTTCTTGCGGTTTTAGTGGGTTGTCCTGGGTCCCCCCGCCTTAGCTTTCTCTTTTGTTCTACAGTTTGGTGACACCTTTCCCTTGCTTCAGATTCACAGATCCAAAGTCTTGCTTCTTCTATTTAGATTTAAGCTCGATCTTGATAGGGTATCGATAGGTGATTCCAAGTGAGGAGATGTTCAGGAACTCCATCTCGTCTGGGATCTACTTGTGTAGATAGCAGCAGTACTTGAGTACCAAATGCTGCCAAAAATCCTTGATACCCAACTTCGTGCAAAGTGTATGAAACATATTTGTGAAATATGGCACATCTTGGTCCCTTCCCTGCTGCAACATAGTCCAATTTATGTATTTATCTTCATAGCTCTCTATAGGGTAATATTGTTCCTTAATGGTGTCTCGGAAAAAAATTCCAAGTGGGTGTGGATGAAAAAAGTGAGGATTCTCTCTCGTCCTTCTACTCATAGTAGGTTCTACACCGGTCCTTGACATGAGGGGTGACTTTGAGGAGTGCAAAAATAATATTTTCCTGATTAGAAATGTCATGAACTGAAAAACATCCTTCCAACAAATTTAACCATCTATCTATGACATCTACATTTATTTGGCCTTCAAATATGGGAATGTCAAAGTTGAATTGTACCTTAAAGGGAGTGGTGCCTCCAGAGTGGCTGCTGGATGAAGATGCATCACTTGTCGGTAGCCGCCGAAGGATTTGGGCAATGTTATCCATTATTGCATTCCTCTATCGCTTGAGGGCTACCTCAAGAAATATTTTGAAAGGATCTCCTAATCCCTCGCCTTTATTTTCTTTCTCCATGGGGTATGTCAGGTTTTGCAAGGCTGATCTTGCAAAGCTTCAACCAGTTCAAGCCCTAACTCCTTATACCCTAATCTCGTTAGGGACATGCAAAGGAAAATAAAGAAAGAGAAGACCACTATGATACCATTGATCCAGACCTATACAAGAATGCAACAGAATACAAATACAAACATAAACACCTAGATGCAACATAAATAAAACTTCATTTCATTAATATCAAAGAACTGAAATATGCTTACATACAGAATGGAAATAAACTAGCTTAGGCAATGGTAGCTTATCTTTGAGAAGAGATGTGGTGGCTACATGCGTATGAAATAAGTTACAATGAGGCTTGGTGGCATTTTTATCATTGAGAAACAATGATAAATCCTAAACATCCAAAAACCTAACCCTAGGAGATGAAGTGGCAAAAGGTTGTAGGCCCGTTGGGGTTAGTTGGAATGTCAACTTCTCGGGGTCGTAACTTTGGCATACATTCTTCGTTTGGCTATCATAATACATCTTTTCGAAGATCTCAAAGAGGAGGCCAAAAGCAAATGGAAAAATTGGTTTGGCACTTTTCCAGTCTCACCATTTTCCCTAAAAATGTCTTTTAGTCCCTCAAAACGACTCCAGAAGTTTAGGACCCGAAAAACTACCAAAAATAATAAGTTGTGCTACAATTAAGGAAACTAAAAATGTAACAAGCCTGGTTAAAAATCCATGTAAAAATATATAAGACCACGGTGATGGGACACATATTCCAAGCTAAATGGTGGGAAAACATCCTAATGGGATGTCACTTGAATTTATTATGTCTAAGGAAATTGGCAAAGGCAATGGCAATGGCCTTGGAAAGGAAAATCGTATTTTGGCACATTTATTTATGGAAATAGTGGAAATTAGGAGAAAAGGGAGGTGAAAGGTCATAGGTTGCATGTGAGAAAGAAAATAATGGAAAATGAAGAAAATAGATGCCTCATTGATAAAAAAAAAAGCTTCTAGGGATCAGTGGGGAAGCTTGGTCAGTTCAATTTTGGAGCTCTCTCACACACTCTCATATACTTAGATTTTTCTTGGAGCACTTTGCATTGGAGCAAGAAAGGAAAAAGAAGGTAAGAAGAAGGAAGGAGCAAGCAAGGAAGAGCAAGATCAAGTAGCTACAACAAGATTCTTTGCAGGTATTGATTTTCATGTGTGATTTCCTTGCTAGATTTGGCATTCATGGTTTTTCATGTGGTTCTTTTATGTCATGGCATGAGTTTTTCCAGGTGTGAGTGTTTTTAGCCTAACGTTTCCATTTCCGAATAGCCTTGATGAGATGGGTTCTCATACTTCAATTGAGATGGATTGTCAGATGGATTCAACGCTGAGTGAGGTGGATCTCCGAAATGGCAAAGACACGGCTTAGTGGTCCCTAAACCAAACTGTGGATCACGGTAAAGCCACTGGCCTATTAGCCCCTGAGCCAGACTGTGGGTTGCGGTAAATCTAGGATTGTGTGCCTCAGTGGGCCTAGGAATCCTTGCCGGTGAACGATGGGATATATGGTAAATCCAAGAGGTGGATTTCTCTCCGTTGGGCCTAGTAGGAATGGGATGGGATGTATGTTAAAGTCTAGAGAGTGGGTCTCGATGTAGGGCCTAGTGATCCTAGATCAGATTGTGGATTACGGTAAAGCCTAAGACTAGGAGGCACTAAAATTCCTCACGGTGTAGGTGGAGAACTCCAGTAGCATCCATGCTTGTTTGGTTCCTTTTGGTTGGTTATGAGTCCCACATTCATGCTTGGAATATGGCACAGGCGTGATTAGCTGAAGAGAGATTTGACTTAGCCAATCTATGGTCGGGTGGAACGTGGTAGTCCCATCCCCGAGTGGTTTCTAGATTTATTAATGAGAAATTCATTCCCTTCGTTTTTCATGTGTAAATGTAATGGTTTATATGTGGGTCTGTATGGCTGATGTATTCATGGTATTTCTGTTATTATGTTGTTGGTTATGAGCATGTATTCTGACAGTGATGATGTATGACTCTCCTCATGTTTCTATTTGTAAACGAATAAACAATGTATCTATGATCTAATAGATGATAATGCAACAAATGATATAAAGGAACAATGCTTCTTAACAATTCTCAGATAAGTATGAAACCTCTATGCTTAAATTTGTTGTTTACACCTATAGATTGGATTGATGCCAAGTGTTTGACATAATGTCAGTCCCGGTTTGGGATGATCAGGTCTAGTCCTGGAGTTAGTTTTTGGTTTATTGGTATTGTCATCATGTGTTTAATGGATTCTAGAAGTTATGGGTAGTGACCAAAATTATGGGCTTGAAAAGTGCCTTAAATCCTGCAGAATCTAACACAGGTCTGCTGGAAATAGTCCCTGGACACAGGTATGCAGGCTTGTGGGAGCATCCAAAGTTCTTTGGACACTGGTATGCCCAAATCATGGGAGTGTCTAGAGATCTCTGGACACTGGCATGCCCACAACACCGGAGCGCCCAGATCTCTCTAGACACTAGCATGCCCATAACATGGGGGCGCACAGAGGTTTAATAACTTAAAAACTCAGTGGGATCTAGGCGCATGATACCTGAGTGGTTTGGATGGTTCTTGGGAGTGTTGTTTTTGATGTGGAAGTTATGTTTGATGTGTTTCCATCGATTATGCTTCCTTAAGGTCACCTAGGAGGTTGAATCATATCATAGTAGCCTCTCATCACATATTTACCCTAGTTGGCCAGTTACTTGGGTGGATGTGGGAGGAGGGTGTTATAGAGTGGTATCAGAGCAAGTTCACCCATCGGAATGGAAGGGATATGTGTTGGTCATGCATTCATGTCAGTTTCATATGTGTTGTTTATACTTGTAGTCCATGCGCTTGCTTCATTTTCATGGTGTTGATCATGGTTGTAGTGTTTGTATGTTGTTATGCATGCATTTTCATGGTTATGGTTATGCATATATGGTAGGTCAGGCATGCATTCTTAGTTCATTGTATGCCATTAGGTCATCATGAGGATATTGGTATGATTATCATGCTAATGTGTTGGTTGAGAAAAAGCAAGAGATGCAGACCATCAAAGTGAAGTTGCAACATTGGACCTTGAGGCAAGAGTGTGTCATCATATAAGTTCGTATGTTGGGTGTACATGAATGTAGGTTAAGGATTTTTATATTCATTTTGGTTATGTGTATGCCTTTCATTCTATTGATGTTATGGTTACATACATGATAGATGCTAGTTGATAAGGGTAGTCATATACACATGTCAAATAGTCATGAATGATAGTAACCTGTGGTTGTATGCATTGTTGTTGTTGTTTTATGCTAGTTAACTAGATGATTACGTTATATGTCGTTGATGAATATGTTATATGTTAACATGTAGTTAGCTCGATGATTATGTTATATGTTGTTGATGAACATGCTATATGTTAATTTATTGTTGTTATATGTTAGTTAACTTGATTATTAGGGTTAGAGAATTAATATCTTAATGTTATATGTATCATACTAAATTGAATTGACCTATGTGGATGGTTAGGGTTATGAAATTCAGGTATGAGTCGACTTATGTTGTGATATTATGTCATACTAATCTAAATTGATCATACATATGTGATTGTTATGCATGAACGCCAAATGTTTATGAACTTATGATGTGAAAATTTTAGTTAGTTACTGTTATGGATATCATGATCTTATTTGTGTTTGAGCTAATGTGTTGAGAAGTTATATTGTGTTAACTAGATTGATTGTGCAGACAAGATAACCTCCCTTGAGATACATTAAGATGATTGTAATAACACATATTTGTTGAGGTAGCTAACATGTACTTGAGTGTAATAGGTGATAGTTGTAGAATTATGTCTAATGACTAAGTTGACTATGGATTATGACATGGTTATTAGTCTTGGAAAATGTTGATTTCAAATTGATAGATATGATTGTCTTGATAGTTCGAACATGTGGTTGACATATGTGAGTGGTTGTAGGAAACATGCTTGGTATTAGCATGACAAGGAAATAGTTGATGTGTTATATAACTAACAATTGGGTGATGTGACAATGCATAGTAAGACTCTATTGCAACAAGGTAAAAATGTAAAAGAAAGGAATTGGACAAAAATTATTTTAGCTATGTTTGGAAACCCTAATTCCAAACGAATGAATGCTTTGCATATAGAAAATATTTTTAACCTTAATATTGTTTGACATTATGTGGATATGTTCTACATTCATGAACATGTATTTGACATGTATATTAGCTAGTCTCTAGTTACAGGTGGATCTTTCGAGGGAATTGGAGTCCCTTAAGAGATGGCGTGAAGGTGTTTAGTTACGAGCAACATGTTTGGCACACCAAGGTAATGTAATCAATGTATTGTTATGTTTATTTATGCATTGACATTTATGTGTTGATGGAAGTATGATGCAAGGGATTGCATGAAAAAGAGGCTGCCATGAAATCTCGAAGAAGGCTCAAGTTGAACTTTCCCTTGGAAGCACTGGGAACCATGGGGATTGATTCACAATGTCTGTTGTTAGTCTTGTGCCTTTGGTATTTTGGTGATTTGTTGTGCTTGATTGTGGTTTTGTTTGCATCTTGTGTATGGCCATACCACTTTGTTTGTGGTGTTGTATCGTTATTGGTTTTCTATTGCTTGTTTCTTGGTATTGCCTTTTATGTGTCGAGTCTTGGGAATTGGTTGGGAAAGAGGAAAGCTAATAGAGCTCAGAGAGAGTTGAATGAAGCCTAGCAAATAATGTAAGACTCGGATGAAGTCGGTGCACATGTAAGGGCAATTGAAGGCAAGAGTATGAAAACCAATTAGAATGGTTTAGTCCATTGGGGTAAATTGACAATGATAAGATTGTCAAGATAGTCATGAGAAAGGTAACATGAAAGGTAAGGTAAATGGGTTTGAGGTGTCAGATGCCTTGGCTATGTTGGAATTGTTGTTCTCAATGTTGTGTAGGTGGTGCATAGATAAGGGGAGTTCTATTAACCTTGATCTTATGATATCTGGTAATTATGTTGTGACCATGATTATGTTGGTGTCTATATGTGTATACATGTATGTATGTATGTATGTCATGCCTGACAACATCATCATGGATCATGATTATGAAATGCTAATATTTATATGTATATATATGTATGTATGTATGTTGTTGTCAAATAGGGTAATTAGGAATCATTCTTGTGGAGGAATGATTTTTTACGTAGGTGAATGGCATGAAGAGGTTCTTGTTTGATGAGGAATCAAGTGGAAGGGTAGTCATGAAAAATATATGAGGTCAGTATCATGTGGTTATGAGTTGATATTATGGATTATATTATGTTTATGTTATGATAAGTAACTCTGAGGGATACATCAGCTGACTGAAAGTAGTGATATCTGCAACATACTATGATAAGCATGGATGGTGGAGAGATACTGGAAGTAAAGTGGCTTGGTAGAGACCGTGTGGTTTAGATGTGTGGTACTACTATTGTGCATATATTGTATATATTGTACATGTTTCATCTGTCATGTTGTCTGCATGTGGTGTTGTGTATATATAGTGTGTGTACATGTCGTTTATGCAATGTTATGTACAGGGTGATACATATAGTGTTGTGCAAATGTTGCATATGCAGTGTTGGGTATACATGGTGTTATGTACATGTTGGATATGCAGTGTTGTGTACGTATTGTACAGAGTGCACAATGGATATGTAGTGTTGTGTGTATATGGTGTTGTGCTCATGTTGGATATGCAATGTTGTCTACATAGAGTGCTATGTGCATGTTGTATATGCAGTGCTATGTACATATGGTGTTGTGTGCATGTTGTACATATGGAGTTATCTACATATGGTGTTGTGTGCATGATTGCACAAGTTGTGCTGTGATCATGTGGTGTCATGTACATATTGTACATATGATGTTGTGTACATGTCGCGCATATGGTGTTGTCTACATGTGGCTTCATGTACATGCCATGCATGTGTTGTTGCGTACATTTGGCGTTGTGTGCACATTGTACATGCAGTACAATGTAAATGTGGCATGGTGTACGCATTGTGCAGGTGGTACCATGTACATGTGAGGTTGTGCACATGTTGTGCAGGTGGTGTTGTGTACAGGTGGTACTATGTACATGTTATACATATGGTACTGGTATACATGTGGCATTATGTGCATGTCATACATGTTGTGTTGCGGGCATGTGGTACTATGTATGTGCATTCTGTAGTCATGGTATCGTGACATGTGTATTCATTGTGTTGTACTTTGTGTACGTATATGTATTGTGTTGTACATCGGGTATAGGTGTATATATTGTGTGGTGGTGTACAGTGCATGTAGGAGTATGTATTGTGTTGTGTTGTACATTGTGTGTAGGTGTATGCGTCGTATGTCAGGTGTAGGTGCATGTATTACACAATGATCTATGTCGTGTGTGGTTATATGTGTTTGATGCACACTATATGTATGTGCACATGGTTGAGGAGAAGGCACTTGGTATTTGTCGAGTGTGCCAACTAATCCAGAGTGTGTATGAAATAAGGACAAAGGTAGAAGCTAAGGGTTGATTAAAGGATAAGTATTAGTATTTTATTCGGTTTTCTTATGCATGTGATTTATGATTCTAGTCTATGATGATTATATGTGATCTATGATTCTGGTTTATGATGGTTACATTTGATTTTTTATTTTGCTCTATGATGGTTATGTTTCGAGCTACCCTGATGTGATATTTTTATACATGATGAATTGATCAACAATGCTAGTTTGACTTGTTGTTACAAGAAGCGAATAGGATTGCAAGTGTAGCTTATTGACAAGCTACGAATGAGGTATTATGTGAAGTAATTTCAATTTATTTTAAATCTAATGGAAGTTATGTGTTTGGTACAGGAAGCATGGAAATGTCGGGTTGGGTGGTTGAAATCAACTGCAACAATTTGGAACAACAAAAGGAATTGGAAAATGTAGCAATATGCTGGTAAAGTATTCAGGAGCAAGGCCCTTGTGGGACACTAGTACCTAATAGTGTCCATTGATTTCCACAAGTATGTTATGGCTGGTATGATGGTTTTGAGGCATGTATATTCCTTCGCTGTTTGACCTTCCAATGCGAGTAAGACTTGCCAAGGGATGGACTGTCTGGGATGGGGGTGCCAACAAAACTTGGAAGGTGTGTGACCACACGGAAGGGGGTGAATGAATTTCCCAAGGGACTATGTAGCAGAGAAAGGAAGGCTGGGGATATTTTTTTTTTGGTCATTAGCATTTCCAGATGGAATCAAATGCACATTGAGAGTGTGACCTAGAACAATGTGTCGGTAATTGTTCACTGAGAGGAAAAGTGGTGCATGATTATAATGCTAGACATTGGATGCAGATTTGACCTTGTAGTGGATTATGGACTTCCTGAGAAGGAGGTGAACCTAGTATTACTTTTAGGGTGGAGGCGTGAGCCTCTGGATTCCCTTGTTGCGGATGCAGGCATCATATCCTTTTATTTGTTGGCTGAGAAAATGTGAAAATATGTATATGTGTGTATTATTGTAAATATTGTATCGAGTTGGATTTATAAAGCTGTAAGGACTAGTTATATAAGTGTAAGGAACAGTTCTATACTATATATATTTTCTTTTCTTTCAAATAAATCACAATAAAATACAACCAGAAGAGAAAAACATTAGGAATTCAAATTTTATTCAGCACTATCTAACACATTCCTGAATTTCATTTCACTGAACATATCATAAAATTTACATATATTTAACTAAGTCCATAAAGAAATCATACAAAAAAAAATTCAACACATATGTACCGTTCACCAGAAGACAAGACTCCACTTGATTTGTTGTTGCTTGTCTTCCCTTGTTCTCGGTCACCTCCGAGTGTGAATGATGATGTATTGATCCAAATGTGATGACCCACCGGTTAACCTCCCAGCCTACTCCTTGGGTACTCTTTTCCCCGCGGACCCTCGAGCTGCAATGGGGTTGTACAATGGAGGAATGTAATAACTGGTAGAGGAGAGCATGCCTTGGCTAAAGAGTCCCCTCTCTAAAATCCTCTACCTCACCAAATTCACTATAGTTTCGTAATCACTACTCTGACATAGTCTCAACCATCCAACAATAGGGTTCCCCAAAAGTCCCTTCTCCCATGACTTGCCCCTTCTTTTATAGGAGTCCTCATAGGTGACACTTGTCATGTCATGCATAGTTAATTATTTTTTTATAATTCAATAGTTTGATTATTCACCCACCCATGTGTCACTCTCTCATCAAGGGTCTCCAAAATTATTTACTTAAATTTTAATTTAAAAATTATATTTTCCTCACCTCAACAAGATTCCTATTTCTTCTCCTAGTTGCCTCTTGATCCCCCTTTTTACTCCTTAATTTGTGTTTAATGAGTCAAGATTTGATCCCCTATCTACTCTTTAATTTAACTCAAGATATCTCTTAGATGAATATTATTATGTTGGTTGTTGCCACATGGAGGTTCTCTACATTTCTCTAAAATTAATTTATTAATCTTATTTTAATTCACCATCCACTTCTCTTAATTAGGTTTAACTATTTTAGGATTAATCTTTATCCTTACAATTATGTCCCTCTTTCCCCTTTTACCTAATTAACCCACATAATCTACCTACTATTTTCCAACATGGGAAAGGTAGAGTTTTTAAGGTAACCTATTTTATTTCTTCTTATGATCCTCTTAACCCAAGTTTTATTTTTGATTTAATTACCTCGATTTCTAACATCATTTACCCTTGATGTAAATTTACCTAGTTTTCATTCCTTGATTATATTTATTAATTTATTTATTTTTAATAATTCCAAGGGTGCCAAGTTTGATTGTGCCCTTCAAGAACTTCCCTTGAAGTTCCAAGGGTGCCACACCTAATAGTTTATTTGTGATGCCAAGGGTGCCAAGTTGGTTGTGCCCTTCAAGAGTTTACCTTGAAGTTCCAAGGGTGCCACACCACTTGCCCTTCAAGCATTCAGTGACTACGAGGGGACGGTATAGGTGCAACGACATAGACCACTATCATCTCTTATGTTGCCTGCTATAGTGAGACTAATGGTGTCGGGGATCAAGGAATTTGCCTTGATGCGCGCCCCCGGTAAAATCCTCATGAGCGACCCAACTTTGGGACTTGCCCTCATGACATCGTGATCTTCAAGGCAAAGGTGTTTCCGCCTTTCTAGCTCAAGTCACGGCGGGAGTGCTAGTGGGTGAGATCAGGGACACTGTCCCACCCCTCCCATGTAGTTCCATCCACTTGTACAACCCCATCACCAATATGTGAGTCATTCGGCCAAGCAACTAATCTGTGCCTGCAACCACTAACATCTCATCAGAATATAGATAAACATATATAACAGGTTTCAAAATTGAATTTGAATTTCAAAGATAAAATAATCTAATTTTTTTTTCATGAAACCAGTTGTCGTCAACTCGTCATATCCGAGTGCCTTTGGTGGTTTCCTGCCATACTCAATAATCATCAGCAACAAGGTTTCTCAGTGTTAGTCATTGTCATAATAACATCATTAACAACACCTAGTCATTCACATCATTGTTCATAGTAAGCCCGAACTAATGAAAGTAGGTAACATAGGGGACACATCCATCATGGCTATCATCATTAAAACATCAATGGAAACATACATATCCATCAAGCTATCAACATCATAACATCAATAGAAATATGCCTATTCATCAAATTTATCATCATCATGATTTTAATAGAGAGCATACATATCTTTTACTACCATCATCATCATAAACTCAATAAAGACCAAACTTAACCATTTAATGTTACAATCATCATAATACCAATAGATAACATACATAACCATTAATGCTATCTTCATCATAATATCAATGGAGAACATACATAAACATCACAACCATGAATATCTCAATCACTAATAATAGCGTCATGTGCCCGGATCCTCAACCTGAGGTCCTCAAAGAATAATGTGTGGGCCTTAGGGCTAAATAAATGTTAGTGTCATATCACTGTCAGTCAACTAGAGCGGGCACTACATAAACCCCCTATTAATAATAGACTTCATCTCGAAGTCTTTGGAATAGGTAAGGAAAACAGTGACGCATCTCCTCGGCATCCTCTCAAGTAGCTGAACTGGGACTACAGTTGTCCCACTGGACCTTGACCTGGTCCACTAACCGTCTTCTAAGCTGCAAAGTTCGTTGGTCCAGTATGCAAACTGGTTCGGTCATCACTGTTCCCTCATCCAAAACCTGCAAATAACCAAAGTCAATAACATGTGAAGGATCTGAAATATAATGAGGTAAAACATAAACATGAAACACATCATGCATATGTGCTAAAGATGGAGGTAAGGCAAGCCCATGCCACCGACCCTTTTCTTTTTAAGATTTCAAAAGGTCCCACAAACCGTGGAGACAATTTTTCTCCCTTTCCAAATTTTATAGAGCTTTTTTGGGGCCTTACTCTTAGGAATACCCTATCCCCCACTTCATAACTTCAGTCTACCCGATGAGCATAAACATAGATCTTTTTTCGATCCTGTGCTTCTTTTAGCCTCCTCCTAATCATATTCATTTGTTCTTCCATCTCTTGCACCACTTCTGGTCCTATTAATACTCAATCCTCTAGTCGGTCCCAACTGAGAGGTGTTCTGCAAGGTCTTCCATATAAGAACTCAAATGGCACCATCTTGATGGAACTCTGATAACTATTATTGTAAGCAAATTCCACAAGTGGTAAAAACTCCTCCCATCTTTCTTTGGTCCATCACATACATCCGAAGCATGTCTTTAAGGATTTGATTATTCCTCTGTGTCTGCCCGTCTGTCTCCGAGTGATAAGCAGTGCTGAAGTTCAACTGGGTTCCCAAAGCTCCTTGGAAACTAGTCCAAAATCTTCCTGTAAACAATGCTCCCCTATCAGATATGATCTTCCTAGGCACTCCATGAAATCTCATAATCTCATTAATAAAAACTCTTACTATTTCTGGTGCCTTATATGTAGTCTTAACTGGTATGAATGGGTGCTCTTGGTCAACGTGTCCACCACTAAAAATATGGAATCATGTCTTCTTGAGGTAATTAGTAGACCCACAATGAAGTCCATTGATATAACTTCCCACTTAGATGTTGGTATCTCATGGGGTTGAAATAAACCTGTTGGATGCCTGTGTTCAGCTTTTACTTGCTGACACTCTAAGCATCTTGCTATCAAGTTCATGATGTCCTTCTTCATCCCTTTCCAAAAGAAGAGTGGTTTTAGGTCCGCACTCATCTTCTTAACACTATGGTGTGCCATGTATACTAAGCGATGTGCTTCATTTAAGATTAATTGGTGTATATCTTCATTCGGTGGTACATATATCCTTCCCCGAAATCATAGTAACCCATCATTATTAAGGGAGTATTCTTCATATTTTGGGACCCTCATTTCATCCTCCCTCAAAATTTTGCTAACCTCCTGATACCAGGTATCTTTAATTTGTAATTCAAGCAGTTTCTCCATCAAATTTGTCTTTAAGGGAATCACTGAAAATATCTGCGGCCTCCTACTTAAAGCATCAGCCACCCTATTTACCGTTCCTTTGATGTAAGTGATATCAAAATCATATTCACTAATTATCTCAGACCATCTTCTTTGCCTTGCATTTAGGTGATCTTGAGTGAATATGTGTTGTAGCCCACAATGGTCAGTCTTAAGATCAAACTTCCTTCCTAGAAGGTAGTGTCTCCAAATCTTTAGTGCATAAACAATTGCTGCCATTTCTAGATTACGGGTTGCGTAGTTTTCTTCGTGGGTTCTAAGTTTTCTTGATGCATAAGCTATTACTCTTCCTTCGTGCATCAACACACAACCCAACCCTTCCTTGGAGGCATCAATGCAAACCAAAAATTCTTGTTCCATATTCGACACCTTCAAAATTGGTGTTGTTGTTAATAACAACTTTAACCTTTGGAATGCCTCTTCACATTTTCCAGTCCAAATGAATTTCTTGTTCTTTCTTTGGAGCTCGCTAATGGGGTTTGCTATCTTTGAAAACCCTTCGACAAATCTATGGTAATACCCTGCCATGCCCATGAAACTTCGTATTTCATGAACATTGGTTGGTGTTGGCCATTCCAAGATGGCCTCGACCTTTATCGGGTCTACTGCAATACCATCCTCAGAGATAATGTGTCCAAGATAATGAATCTTGGTTTGGTAAAAGGAACACTTTGACAACTTCCGTATAATTGGTTTTCTCTAAGACATTGTAGAACTATCCTCAAGTGTTCGTCATGCTCTTCTGGGGTCTTTGAGTAGATCAAAATGTCATCAATAAAGACTTGTACAAACTTGTCTAAGTAATCCCGAAATATTCCGTTCATCAAACTCTTGAAAACACCTAGGGCATTTGTCAGTCCAAAGGGTAAAACTACAAATTCATAATGCCCAAATCTTGTTTTAAAGGTTGTCTTTGAAATATCTTCTTCTTTGATTCT
>APFE031061478.1:65962-126491 GCA_000404065.3 Pinus taeda | reverse complement strand
AATAGATAACATACATAAAAATTCATGCTATCTTCTTTGAGAAAGCACTATGGCTAGGTTGAATGATCCCAACCAAATATTTCTTGAATCATATGCTCAGTCTCACTCTTTTGTGCATATGGATAAATTTAACACCTAACGTTAGGCGGCACACTTCTGGGTTTATAATGAATATCATTCCCATGATTTCAAATAGGTAAAAGACCCTTAGGCATCTCTTTAAATTCCTTGGAATGATTGTTAAAAAAAAATTTGAGATCTACTGGAGTAGAGGATATGGATGTTTGAACATATAAATAACACAAATGTGTAATTACACCATGGTGTCACTTTTTGAGTACTTTTCTCATGATATTAGAGAGTATAAATTTGGAGGGTTTCCTTTGGATACCTATAAGCTCAACTTCCTTTCCTTCTAAGTAAAATCTCATGAAACAATCATGAAAATGAAGGGTCGTTGTTCCCATGATTGTAACCCTTGGAAACCTAATACAACATCAACACAACCCATTTGGACTGCAATCGTGGAACTATCCAATAAATACTCCCCCACATTTAGATCAAAACTATGGCACTTCGCTAAACAATTAATGTTACTTCCATATGTAATCATTACTTTGAACTATGGTGTTGGAAATACAAAGTAATTGAGAAGTTTTCCCTGTTCGTAATTGATGAAGTTATGGGAACTAGCTAAATCAATCAAATATTGTTACCTTTTTCTTTTTAATATATCCTTCTATCTTGAGGTTTGTGGAGTACTAATGCTAGCCAATACACGAAAAATATTATAGGAGTAGTCACTTCTATCTCTAAATCTTGTGATGATTCCAATTCTTGATCTTCTTCCTCTTCATAGTCTATGTAGAACAAATTCTTTTCACCACATTTATGCCCCTTATTATACTTGTTGTCACAACTGAAACATATTCCATTTACTATTTTTTCATATGTTTGTTCAGGTCTCAACCATTTTGGTTTAGTGGGGTTAGGAAAGGAAGCATGATGTTCTCTATAGTTGTCAATGACCACTCTTCTAGTAGCCATATTTTCTCTTTTAACTTTCCTTGTGAGACTGAAAACATGATATATGGATTTAGGTTCCAATAAACACACTTGATCTGAAAATGAAACTCGATCGCCTTTTGACACTTTGAAAGTATGATAAATTTGGATATTTAAACATTAACTTAATTTGCAACTTTTCCAACTGTGAATAGTTAAGTTTTCAATGAACTTAAAGATGAAACAAAATCACATGAAACCCGACTTGAACAAAATGAAGAAGAGAACAACCATGTGATAACAAAGTTCACCCCTCTTGGGCTACATCTCTAGGCCCTGCTCCAATGGCTAGGTCGATTTATTGATCTTAGCAACAAAAAGAGTACATTACAAATCTTTGATTCATAGAGTAAACCTCCTTCTAGAGTGGGACTTGTTTATCCTACAAAAAAAAATTCTCCTTCGGAGAACTCTCACTCACAATTTGACTCAATATCAAAGGCAATAATAGCTTCAAAAGAAAAAGGACTCTCTCACTCAATGTGGCAACGGGTCCTTGTACTCATTCTGAGATCAAAAGCACAAAATTCAACTGCTTCACAATGAAGTGTTGAAATAGTATTTTCTCACAAACAAATTGAGAATAAACTGAAAATGGATGCTCTAATGAAGAAACAATTGTTGTATCTGTGTCCAGAAAGCTTGAAAACCCTTGTCTAGGCTCTTTCCATGCTCAACAAGGTCTCCATATGGCCTCAAAATAGTCTTTGTCTACAACACAAAAATACTTGACTCTACAAATTGTCCAACATACAATGCTAAAATCACAAAAAATAATGTTTTCATTGAATTTAAAACACCTAAAAACCCCTATGCAGGCTCTTCTTAGGCTCAAAAAGATTGAAAAATGGCCAAGTTAGGCCTCTTGAACATTTATCTATTATTTATACTACAAAATGACAAGACTGGCTAACTAAGAAACGAAGCATGCCTTTTGGAAGACCACTAAGCAAAAAAATCACCTGGGACCAGTGATGATTCCACCACAAATGGTACACATTTTTGCCTACTTAAATGCGGCAATAACAATTAAGCACCAAATTTTGTAGAAATTGCTTGTAGATTCAAACTGCAGATTGTAATATGCTAAGACAATTGAATTGAATCTACTCTACTCATTAGCAGAAACAATAAATGATCGATGAAATGACGAAGCATAAAAGAGAAAGAATCCAATCACACATAACACAATAAGTTTTAGGGGAAATCCACAACTAAAAACCCTTGCTATCTGTATATTACGTTAATCAGAAAATATGAGAAGATTACAATGCTTTGCTCAAGCCGAAGCAACCTCTGCACAATCTCAATCTATTTCACTGCTTCACAAACAAGCCCTAGCCAATACTTAGCCAAATATGATGTCTGCCAAGCTCCTATTTCCTTGTGTAGTTTCCTAGGGAATTAGCCCATATTTAATTGAGAAATTCCTCATCCATAACTGCGCAATCCATCATATGCCTTCCTCTCCTCATCCATAACTGCGCAATCCATCATATGCCTTCCTTTGATTGCATGCATCACCTGTACAATTCAAATGATTATATAACTGATAATACAGTGTCCCTGAACTCCAATATCAACTGGGTCTTTCTCTAATCTGACATGCATGAGTTAATTATGAGTGAATCTTTAGTTTACTGGTTGAGCAATGCTGGTTACACCCCACTACTGGATCTCCCACTAATTCCTCCATCAGTTGGAACTAGTTTAACTGAATTTAACTTGGTTAAATTGAATTGAATAATTAAAACTAAAAAAAACTCAACTTGAGCCCCTAAAATTTAGAAACCACTCTACATGACTCTAGATAGGCTTCCAACTCGAATTAACTGAGCCAACTAATTCAAATGAACTTAGTTAACTATTACAAGTTTCTATGAGAATTATAATTACAGTATAACTCCTAATTTAATTCAAGGACAAAATTAAATTAGTATTTCATTGTTGATATTTTCAACACTCCCTCTCAACAGAAAGGGATTATCTGCTACCCCAATCCTGCCTCTGTGAAACTCAAATTTTCATCTTAATAATGCCTTTATCAAAATCTTTGCCTCCTGCTCATTTGTAGGAATGTATTCCAGCAACATGATTCGCCTCTGCACACAACTTCGTAGATGGTGATACCAGATGTTGATATGATTAGACTGATCATGAAAAACTAGATTCTTGGAGAGTTTGATACAACTCTGATTGTCACATTAAATCACCGTAGGATCCATCTGCTAACCAAATAACCAACAAGGATTTTCCTCATCCAAATAGCCTCACAAGTTGCTTGACTAGAAGCCATGTACTACGCTTTTTCTGAACTAAGTGCAATTGATCTCTACTTCTTGTTGTACCAAGAAACTGTTGCTAACCCAATACTAAAGATTCCCCTTGATGTAATCTTTATGTCGGATGGAATCCTTGCCTAATCTGCATATGTGAAGCCTTGAAGCTTCAATCCCTCTACCCATATGTACCAAAGACCAAACTGAGTGGTGCCTCTGAGGTATTTCAACACATGTTTAGCTGCCTTCCAATAAAGTTTGGTTGGCTTAATCATGGCTTAGCTAAGTTGGTTAAATGCAAACGCATGTTCGGTCGTGTGTTC
This sequence comes from Pinus taeda, assembly GCA_000404065.3. NCBI lineage: Eukaryota > Viridiplantae > Streptophyta > Pinopsida > Pinales > Pinaceae > Pinus > Pinus taeda. Next base: position 122,824 of record APFE031061478.1, on the reverse strand, counting down.
ACCAAATACATCAGTGAACCCACAAGATGTCTATAAATATTAGGCTCCACTATTTCACCTAAAGTAGCATCTTCCTTCCTCCAATTACCTGTTAGAGGAGTCTCCATGGGTTTGTTGCTCTCCATGTGGAACTTCTTCAGTATCACATTGGCATACTTTCCTTGAGAGACAAACAATTCCTCATCTCTTTTCCATACTTCCATACCAAGAAAGTAATACATGAGCCCCAGTTCCTTCATCTTGAATTCTCTTGAAAGATCCTCTTTGCAAGACTTTATCAGCTTCTCATTACATGTCAAAATCAAATCATCGACATATAATATTATAATCCACAATTTACCTTCAACTACAATATGGTAAAGGTTCGCATCTGCTTCACTTTTGGTGAAGCCCAACCCGGTGAAATAATTGTTAATCCTGGTGTACCAAGCATGAGGTTCTTGCTTTAGTCCATACAATACTTGCTTGAGTCTGCACACATGCGACTCTATGTTGAAGGTATCAAATCCTTTTGGCTGCTCATTATACACATCTTCCTCAATCATACCATTGAGGAATGTTGTCTTCACATCCATCTGATGTATCTTACATCCCATTTGTGTTGACAGTGCTAGAATATATATGGTTGAAGAGTACCTTTCTACTAGAGAAAAGGTTTCCTCGTAATCAATTCAATCCACCTGAGAGAATCCTCTAGCCACAAATCTAGCCTTGTGTTTCTCCACACTCCCATCCGTCACTTGCTTTACCTAGTAAATCCATTTGGAACTCACCATTGACTTTTTTGGTGGTCTTGGGACTACTATCCAAACATTGTTTCTGATAATGGAGTCATACTCCTCAACCATGGCATCAACCAATACTAGTTGTTGCACTACTTCCTCGAATGAGGATGGCTCAACCTCTACACTCTCTCTCATCATAGCCATGTAGCCAATGTACCGATCTGATGACCTCCTTTGCCTGCACTCTGACGTGGGTGCTTTCTTCCATCTATGGAAGTCTCTACATGACTAGGTCCTTCCACTCTTTGCTCCTCTACGTGTGGTTGCTCCACATCATCCTAAGGTTAATCCTTTGGAGCTAAAATATCCTCATCTCCATGTAACTGAAGCTCCCTCTCAAGGGAACATCTCATGGCCTTCTCTTCATCAAACTTGACATCTCTACAAAGCACTGTCATTCTGTTGAATGGCAGGTACACCTGATAATTGTGAGGTGTATCAATGTACCCCACAAATATACCCAACTCAAATATTGGCTCTAGCTTTTTTTGTGCATCTTTGGTAACAGGAAAATAGACTGATGAACCAAAGATCCTAAAGCGTGCCACATGTAATTTCTTACCTGAAAAATCTTCTTTTAGTGTACTCATCCTAAGAATTTAATGAGAGATTTTTTTTCTGCAAATAAACAATTGTGTTGCATGATTTAGCCCATAGGTGCAACGGTAGGCCCTGATCATGTAACATCACCCATGCCTGTCCCACGATACTTTTGTTCTTCCTTTCAGCCAGTCCATTCTATTCTGGGTTATGAGATGTTTTTAACTCTCGTTAAATGCCTTCTGATGCACATAATTTCTTGAATTCATTCAACACGTATTCTACACCATTATCGTTCTGAGAGCTTTAATTTTCCTGCCAGTATCTTTCTCGACAAGTGCTTTAAATTCACAAAATTTAGTGAACGTCTGATCTTTCTTCTACATGAATAAAATCCAACACTTATGAGAAAAATCATCAACAAATATTACATTATGCCTGTGCTTGGTCATGGATGCTATCGAGAATAGTCCACACACATTTTCATGAACTCGATCAAGGATCTCTTGTGCTCGACCGTATTTATCATGAACGGAAGCTTTGGTGTACTTCCCCAATGTACACCCTTTACATGTGTCTCTTTGCCCTAGTGTACCCTTGGGAAGTCCTATAGAAATTTGTTGCATGATCTTCAAAGCTCTGTTGTGTAAGTGACCTAATCTTCTATGCCACAACTCACCGATGTCTCGGTTTTGCACCTTTTCTGCTTTAGTGTTCAAAGAAACATAGTCTTCTACATCCAATTTGTATAGTTTCTTCACCTAAACCCTGATTCGCTTCACCTATCCTGGGGCTATGTGATGAAGGAAATCCTTTCCCTTGCTAAATATCACATCGTAGCCACAATCCTCCAACATGGAAACTGAAACCAAATTCTTCTTCAAACCCGGAACATACATGACATATTTTAATGTGAGAGGATAACTAGAATCCCTCTGAAAGGAAACAAGATTGATGTTAGTCATGTTATACCTCCCATCATCTCGATGTGCATCTGGAGGTCCTTCTCCTCCAAGTCACTGAAAAACTATTTGTTTTCAATCATATGGAATGAGGCTCCACTATCTAGGTACCACTCACTACCCATCACCGATGTCACCATGCAAGCAATGAGGGTGAGATCCATTTTGAATTATGAAGTAAGAGCTTCACCTGCTTCCCCTACTGATAGATTCTTACTGACCTTCTTGTGTGGACGCTTTGTAGCATAGTGTCCTAGCTCGTGCAAATGAAACCATTTAATCTTCAACATGTCCTTCTTCTTGTCGCCCTGACTAGAATCTAATTTGGAATGGGATGACTTCCCATTCCCTTTCTTCATCTTTCTAACTAAGGCACAATTATCCTCATCATCATGCTTAGATGAGGATCCATCTCCAATGTTTCACTGAATCTCTTCTTACACCAAGTTGGACCAAAATCGCTCCCACTCTTGTAGCTTTTCCCTCCCATTAACTGAGTCCTGGTAACTGTGCCAGCTCCTGGGAAGTCCTAGAAGTGCTATGCTCACCAGATTTTCTTCAAATTCTATAAAATCGACACTTCCAATCTCATCATGACATTGGGTGAAATTGGTCAAGTATTTTGGTATTGTGTCGCCCTTCTCCATCTTAATCTTTTTAAGCTTGTCCTTCAATGCCAGCTTCATGTGGTCACTATTATTTTGAAACAGGTCTGTCAAGGCCTTCCAAATTGCAAATGGAGTTTCCTTACCATGGAGGTTCGAGACAATATGATCTCGAACTCCTTCTAGGATAATCCTTCTTGCCTTTTCCACACACTTTCTCCACTCTGCCAGATCCTAAGCATCTTTTGGCTTAGGAATATATTTGTCTATGAATTCCTTAAGCCTGTTGTCTTCCAACGTTACCTCTATCTTGTCCTTCCAAGCAATATAGTTCGAACTACCCTCAAGAGCATATTCAAGTCTCAATCCGTAGAACGAAATCTTGCTAGCTCTAAAATATGATACTGCAAATTCGATTTCTCCTGCAAAAGACAAACTTGTATTCTCCTCTTCTATAGTCATTTTAGCTCTGATACCATGTAGAATTTCCTTGCAAATTCAAACTACAGATTGTAAAATGCTAAAACAATAGACTTGAGTATACTCTACTCATCAGCGAAAACAATAAACGATCGATGAAATCACGAAGCATAAAAGAGAAAGAATTCAATCACACATAACACAATAGTTTTTTAGGGAGAACCACAACTAAAAACTCCTACTATCTATATATTGCATTAATAAAAAAACATGAGAATATTACAATGATCTTCTCAAGCCCGATAAACCTCTGCACAATCTCAATCTATCTCACTGCTTCACAAACAAATTCGAACCAATACTTAGCCAAATATGTTGCCTACCAGGCTCCTATTTCCTTGTGCAACTTCTTAGGAAATTAGCCTATATTTAATTGGGAAATTCCTCATCCTTTACTGTGCAATCCATCACAGGCCTTCCTATGATTGCATGCACCACCTGTACAATTCAGATGATCATACAATTGATAGTACATTGTCAGTGAACTCTAATCTCAAGTGGGTCTTTTTTTGATCTGACATGCATGAGTTAATTATGAGTGAATCTTCATTTTACTGGTTGAGCAGTTTTGGTTACACGCCATTACTTTAGGTTACTTCCCACTACTAGATCTACCACTAATTCCTCCATTAGTTGGAACTAGTTTAACTGAATTTAACTCAGGTAAACTGAATTAAATAATTACAACTTAAAAAACTCAACTTGGGCTCCTAAAATTTAGGAGCCACTCTACATGACTCTAGATAGACTCCCAACTCGAATTAACTGAGTAAACTAAGTCAAATTAACTTAGTTAACTATTACAAGTTGTTATGAGAATTCAAATTACAATTTAATTCAAGGACAAAATTAAATTAGGATTTTCTTGTTATTATTTTCAACAAATTTTCATCCCTGCTCTTGGGCATGTGGGAGGCCATGTGGCTGGGAGTCGGGCCACATGCCAGCACCTCTGGTCCTGGCCCTCCACTCTACTAGATCGATGGTTACGAGCAGTTGTAGTGACCAGGGGGGTCCATTTGTAAACCTCGTCGGTATGGTCATATGCTAACGAAGAATTAGGGGCCAAGGCCTACTCCTCGCCCCCTCCACTATAGCCTTCACCTTCACTCTTGATGTGGGAATATGGGTATGTAATGTGATTTGGGCCAAGGCCATTTAGGTGAGCCCACCAACTCGAACCCTCCCCCGACCCATAAAACCACTGGAATTAAATAAAATATGTAGACCATACATGCTAAGAGACATGACGTGGTTTAACAATATGGCCATTGGTGTGTTCGTTGAAGGTCGTGGGGTCGATCGGACCCATAACCATATTTTATATGATTTACGAGGGTCGCGTGGCACCCTCCCATTGGGCCACGTGGAGCCTCCTCATTGGCTCACATCAAAACAAACAAACAATCAGAATTTGACACATGAAACTGTACACCGTTTCCACTTGGAATCATAGGATTGGCCCGTACTACCCATTGTATCTTCCCAGTTAGCTGATTACATCAGTATGACATCATTATATGGCCTACCCAGTTAGCAACTCAATCAACCCTATAAGTTGACTTTTTAATTGCTTGCCAAAAACTTCAGAACGTAATAACTTTCACATATGATGTCAGATTGAGGCGATTCAAGCATAGTTGGAATCAGAATGATGAACACTGGTTTCGTGCGATTTCCAACACTTTTATTTTTGAGCATATTTTGATCCCCTAGATCATTTTGGATCAACACCTCATGTTGGATGCTCTCCTTTAAAATTCCTATAAATAGGTCTAACAAATTATCCTCTTAAATGTTCTTTATCCTGATACTCAACTTTTGGATTTGATGAATGTGATATGTAATTTGAATTTTTTGTCAAAGATTTACCAATTAAATATATTTCTCTTAATATCCCCACAATGTGCTATCAATTCCTCTGTAAAGATGGACCAAGATACAATAGAATATTTTTTTTTTATTTCCTTTCACAAAGCCATTGATACCATAGTAAATTTATCTTGTTCTAAATACATGGATGCTACATTTACCTTTTGCAAGGTTGTCACTTGTTATAGATCAAAGTATTTCTCCATTTGGAATATCCATTTTATAGGATCATTACCAACAAACTTCCTCATATCGATCTTTGAAATAAAGTAGTTCTTTGGTGCTGAATTGAGGCCTTCATGATGTGGATCTTATATTAAAAAATCATGATTATGGTTTTGTGATTCAATATTTGTTTTCTCCAATTGTGATAAAATACTCCCCATTTATGATTGAATTTCAACACACTTGTTCTCCTTATTTTCATGATTTCTTGGGATATCCATATATTTTTTAGGAATCCTCTCCAAGAGAAGATTTTTCCATGGAATTCATCTGTTTTTATATTTCTTTCTTGATGGTTTTTTGTATTTCTTCCTTGTTTCCCTCCATCTTTTTTCCATTTTTTTGTTGATCCTTGCACCTATGACAATTAACTTTCCAACTTGGATACCTAGTATTGGGCATCTTCTATTTCATTATGAGTCATGGATGGGATTTCTAGAGGTTTAAGTGGTGAAGTAAATTATGAAGCACCCTTAGGAGCCATGTGTATAGATAATAATGTTCCACTTTTTCTCTTTATCATAAATTTTGAATCAACAAAACTAGATATTCCAATAAAAGATTATGCCAATTGCAAGTTGCACACCTTTCAAAACCCTAATTTGCAGATTATCCAAATGGCTAACCTTTTTGCCAAATTATATTTGAAATTTTAGCCCTTCCCTATTAAAAATTTTGAACTTTCATACTCTTATATGTCCTCTCTGCAATTCCATATGTTTGACCAAAATTTGGTGTGCCAAGTGAAATTTATGGTAACATTCCCAAAACTTGCTGATTTTTGGCCTATTCGCAAGAGAGAAGTTTTATAGTGTGCCACATGTCCAAATTTTTAAATATGATTATGAAATTTTTACTTGAGTTACCTTGGTGTGTCTCCTCAAATTCTTGAAAATTTCAGTCTAAGACTTCTCTAGGATAAAGTTACAACACAAATTCCAAGATCACCCATTTGAAACTTATGTTTAGGACTATTCACAAACCTTAATTTTCACATGGTATGTCTCCAAAAATATAATGAATTAGAATCTAAAATTATTTCCAAATGTGCCTCGAGAGCTCTCTTTAGTCTATTAAAAGTTTCATGGTTTGATGTGTCCAAGAAAAAAATTATAGCAAAAATTCCAAGATCACTCATTTGTAATTGATTTCAGGACCATTCAAAACCACTAACTTTTATAGGGTATATCTATGAAAGTATATTGAACCAAAATATGTGATTTTGAACTAATGTAGTTTGAGATATCTTCTCTATCATCTCAAAATTTTACAGTTTGAAACTTCCCGGAAAAATGTGATAGCGAAAATTTGACAACGACTCATTCAAAGGAGCAATATCCTTCGTATTCTTTGATACCACATGTTATGAACCATGCACCTAAAGTATATAAGAAGTCAATAATTATATTCTACTTTGAGGGGGGGACCTTCTTTTACAATAAATACAATGTATAAGACAAGATGAAGTTATCCTAAGACTAGGTCTCATTGGTGTATATATATAGACACGGGGTACAATTATAATAAAAGGGTACAATGAAAGGTTTTGGCTTACATAATAATATAACAATAGAAATATAATAATTCTATATCCAGGGATTAATAAGGGGTTTCAGGGTTAACATGGGGCTTGTATAGGATTTAACATAAACCAACATGGGGATTGAACTTGGTAGAATGATAAACAAGTTTACAGGTTTCCTAGTATAAGACAAGAAGGAACCCTATCATGGCACACCCATATTTCATATCTTGGAGAAACTTTAAATGGATCACTTACTTTTTATCAGGAACCTAGTGTGTCCAATCCATTTTCCATTTAGAAACTGAGACTCTTCTTTTAGGAGAATGGTGGAATACTAAAGAAAATATTAAAGGGATAGAATCCAACATCTCAGGGGCCTTCACCATAAATGGGCTTCCACGATCTCTTTACAATTGTGCATGGGAAAATTCAATATTTTAACTACTAAGTAGTTGGGGTAAAACTTATCTCCTCTGGATAATCAATGTTGCATTCAATATTCTCACAATTTTTTTCCCATATGCTATCTACATGAAACCATATAAAATAAATATACTCGTGTTTTTTCTTGGATAGACAATTGATGTATTACTAACAACAAATGAACCATTGGGGCATTACTTCATGGTAGCACGAGCATACTTTTGAGCATTAAGAGTTCCCTTTGTTGACATGATGGCAATTACTAGACTTGAATACCGAGACAATCCAACCACGTTATACACATAGCCCATCATGTCATTTCTTCTTGTTTTCATACATTATACACATAGCCCATCATGTCATTCCTTCTTGTTTTCAATGACTTTCAGACTACATATGATTTCTCTACTAGTATCAAAAGCTTAGAAACTACCAAGGTCTCACAAATGGTAGACATATATCTCTTCCTTTTTGGCTATTTACTTCTTACCATAATTTGTTTAATGACATCTTAGGGAAGCATGTCCAATCACGGGAAAGACTATCTTATATTTAAAGAGACATCCAACTAGAAAGGGCCAAGGTGGTTGTAGCAATTACTCTTGATCTGTATCCATTCACATGAAAAACTATCTTATATTTGAAGAAGCATCCAACTAGGAAAAGGTTAAGGGGATGCAAACACTATCCTCGATTTCTAATTCATTTGTAGTAACAGTAATTTATTGCAATCCATATGTTGTTGCATATGTCTGGGCTATTAAATTTGGAAAATTTTATTATCACCACTCTCTACTGAGGTTCACAACAACCACTTTTACAATGTATTATACATTTGGGTATTTCAATAATTACAATGATCATGACATAGAAACTTGGTATCCTTTATTCTAATACAATTCTATAATATTTCTTTTTGGTAACCAAAAGAACCCAACAACCGCCTGACACCCAACTTCCCAGGGGCTAAGACATGTCCTCCTCTCCATAGCCCTATCTCCAATTGCACCTCCATACTAAATCACTCTGTACTTGTCTCGGAATGCAACTCCATACTAAATCACTCTAGATTCCAAGGCTTATGCATATTTTCACATGACATGTTTCACTATATTATTCTTGGTTAGGGGTTTGGATAATATCAAGTTTGCATTGTCTAGTTTCCTATATAAGTATGTTTTTCATCCTAATAAAATACAAAAAGATAATCTAAAATATAATTAGAAAAAATAAATAATTGATAAATATATTAAAATTAAGATAAACTAATAAATAATTAAACAAATAAACTAATGTAAAAAAGAGAAAAAAATAGCTAAGGTAGGATTTTCCTTACATAAAGGGAAAAGGATTAACAATGTAGTGATTAGTTAAATAAATATATTAAAGATAAATTAAAGAATTTTCCCGTTAAACACTAGGAAAGTTAAGATGTTTTTTTATTTGGAAAAAATGGAGATTAATAATGTTAAATAATATTAGATAATCAATTAATAAATGAGTCTAGATTCATTTTAATTTTGAGTCTATCAAGAATGTAGATGGATCAAATCACTTTTCACTTTAAAATATGTTTGCACCTCAAGAGAGAGCTAGTTTAATTATTATCATTATTATATTTTATTTTTTTATGTAATTTAATTGAGTCAATTTGTTTAAACACTACAATGCAAAAATAATTAAAAAAATGTATTAAAAAAAATAGAATCTGGTGATAGTTTAAATTGTATTTTTAAATAGGCATAGTCTAGCTTACCCACGAAATAAATATTTTCACGGGAAAAACAATTTCAAGAAAGAATGTGATTGTTGTGTGAATGCTATTTTGTGTTGTTTAAAATGCATTTTCGAATGCATAAATGGATTGAGCACCCTAAAAAGCCACTGGAGATTAAACAACTTAAACTCAAGTTTTTAAAAACCACTGCCCAATTTTTATTAAAATTAACCAAAAAATATAATGACAAATATTATTTCCTTTATAACCTAAACTATTCCTATTTAAATATAAAAATAGATTTAACATTAAAATTAAATTATTCCTAAACCTTTCAGAATACATAATATTAACAAATTAAATTATTATTATTATTTTTTGAGTAGATTTAAAACAATCAACACTTTAATATATATAATTTTTCAAACTAACTTTAATTTAATTATTTTTCTCCCTTTTTTTAATTTTGTTATATAAATTATAACAAATAATTATAATACATATATATTTAATTTTTTTCAACCAACTTTTATTTATTTATTTTTCTCTTTTTATTATATAATATTATAATATCATATATGATAATAGCATTATTATAAAACATTTCAAACCCATAGAATAATTGGAGTGGTTTATAATATATAACCCATAGAGAATAAAGGAGTGGTTATATATAACCACTCCTTTATTTATTTAATTTATTTTGTTTGTTTTTTTGAGTTTCATAACAATTTTTTATATTACAATCATAACTTATAGAATTAATTATATATGTATATATAACCACTCCCTTATTTATTCAAATTTTTTGTTGTTTTTTTGTCTCCTTTTTACTTTCTGGTTTCTTTTTACTACACACTCTTATTTATTTATATTTCAGGTTGCTTTTTACTACACTCTCTTATTTATTTACGGTCAAAAAGTCACGTACATTAATGGAAGTTAGATAAATATATTAAAATAAAAAAATACTGAGTCAAAGATAACCGCCTCCCATTTTGTATTAGGATTTGGGTTATATAAGAGAGGAGAGTGAATCTGTATGATGTGACCAGGTCTATTGTTATTTCCAGTTTTCTTTTATTATTTCATATCAGCTAGGTTGTGTACAGTGGGAATATTATGGGTTCCCATAGGACTTTGGTGGTCCTGCTCGTGTTTACTGTAATTTTGGTGATAATGTCTGTGCATCCAAAGGTGGAAGCGCAGGATTGCAATGGACTAAGCCTGCTGAGTCCATGCTCCGACTTTTTAACAAAGGGGGCGGGTCAACCCCCTCCGCCCTGTTGCCAAGTTGTGCAGTCTCTGGCAAACGGAGCGACAAGCGGCCCTGCCAAGCAACAGTCATGCGAATGTATCAAATCAGAAATTTCGATATTACCTGCCATGAAAGATTCTGCCCTCACCAGTCTCCCTTCCAACTGCCGTGTCAATTTTCCTTTCCGCCTCAGCAAGAACATGAACTGCAGCGGGTAAAACTCGCACTTTCTTGATTTTCTTTACTTTCTGCAACAATTAAGTCTCGCACTTTCTTGATTTTCTGCAACAGGGAAGGCTCGCACTTTCTTGATTTTCAAATTTGATTCCCTTTTGTAATGCTTTTAAATTTTCTCTGAATTGAATGTGTTTGTGTAATGACTCTCGTCGCCGCGCGCAGATTATAATCAGCGGGCTGAGGATTTGTGTGACACCCAGTCAGTAAAGTTATTTTCATAAATTTCTGTCAATTACTTTTTAGTAATTTTTATAATTACTGTGTGAAAGAAAGAGGGAACTTTCTATGACAAGTTATATTTCTTTTATAAACCTTAATTAAGAAAACTGGGAAATGTGAATTCGGATAAAAACCCAACAACGAACTTGTAATCTCCGCACAGTTTCGAAGGCCTGGAGACAAAAAAGAGTTCAGAGGGCATGAGGGGTTAGTAAGGAGAGAGGTGAATACCACCTAGAGAAAGAGAGTGTGAATACTATGCTGCCTTGGGGAAGATTATCTGGGGCTGCCTTGGGGAAGGTTATTTGGAGCTGGCTTGGTGCTGCCTTGGAAAGGTTATCTGGGGCTGCCTTGGGGAAGATTATCTGGAGCTGGCTCGGTGCCAGTGGAAACCTCCCTGTCAGAGAGAAAATCTGACTTTTCCAGGCTGGACTACGGGTTTTGAGGCCTGAGAAGTAACCTGTGAGAGGTTACTCTCAACAACTGTAACGGAAGGAGGAAGCTCGGGGAACTTTGGACGTGATTGCCAGTGATTGCCAGTTCCGTAGGCTAGGAGGTGTGATCCTGTCCGGAATTCACTTTCTTGGAAAACTGTGAAGGCATCAGATAAGTAATTCTGTTTATGATATGCTTTCTGAGAATCCAACAGATAAGATTAAGTAATTCCGTTTAGGTTATGCTTCTGAGAATGCATCAGATAAGAAAAAGTAGTTATGTTTATGTTATGAGAATGCATTAGATAAGCCAAATAATACTGCTTATGATATGTTGCTGAGAGCGCAATAGATAAGTAAAGAATACAGCTGAAGTAAGAAAAGACTGCTTTTGTTATGTACTTATGAATTAAACATGTAACTGGGACAACAAGTGGTATATGTAAAACTTACACAGTACTTATTTGAGTATGCATTCTTGGACAAATAAATTGTGCAATAGATAAGTAAAGAATATAGCTTAAGTAAGAAAAGACTGCTTTTATGTACCTATGAATTAAACATGTAACTGGGACAAGAAGTGGTATATGTAAGAATTACACCGTATTTATTCGAGTATGCATTCTTGGACAAATAAATTGTACAAACTGATAGAGCATACTGTGAGATTGAAATGTTAATATTATTCAACCCATAATCAACAGAGACACTTTGACTGATATATACATCCGCATATAATATGTTTTTTCTGCTTTCTCCCCACATATGGTGGACTTCTATATGGTTACATGTTTTTTTCACATCATGAGAATCCTATCGACCTTCATTATCATCTTCCTATGCTCTATATTTGCTTTCATATGCTGGCTTTATGTTCTGTCTTATGACTTAAGATGGGGGGGGATATAATTACATTTCTGGAACATTTATTTCGGTTTTACAAACCTTGCACTGATATGCGTATACGCATATGCTCGTGGTGGTGTACATTTTCCTGTTTCTGCTGCTGCGACCTCTGTCAAGGCTCTGCGTCTTCATAGACGCTTCTAGGCCCTGGTTTTTTCCTCTGCAGATTTTCACGTCCCCTTTTTTCCGGCTGTTTTTTCCGGTACCGGACTCTCCTCTGCCTTTCTGCGTCATACGGATTCCATCCTCCTTTTATTCTCTGCACGCAATGTGATTTTCTGGGATTTCATTTCTTGGCACTTGGGAAGTCACGCTATCCATATATAGTTCTTTTATTCTCCTGATGGTTTCCGACGGCGATGTCCATTAACGTTTTCAGCTACTTTTCTTATACGTATTGTCATTATTGGTACTATATCTATCTCTTTAGTCCGTTTTTTGGAACCGTTCCTCCTTCCCGAGGTTTCTCCTGCTGACTATTCTATCAGTTCTTTTTCTGGACTCTTCTTCTCTGGGTTTACTTGCCGTCGTCCTACTTCCCCTGTCAGGCCTCTCTTGTCAACACTGACTCTTATCAGACGTGACTCCACATCTCCAATATGGACTCGGCGTCCGAATCATCTGCCACGGAGGCAATGATTCGGGCCGCCATCCAGGCTGAGGAGGCCCACGCTCGAATCCAGCCTGTCTCTCCTATCCGCTCTACCATGGACCGTGTATCCATCCATCCTTCTTTTCATCAGTCCTCTCGGCCGACGGCATATGCCTCAATTACGCCACCCTCTCCTCCTGCTCGGCCTTCTACATATAATAAATCTCGCGCTCCGGCTAAATCATCAGCCCCTCCGCCGACCATCAATATTGACTCCCCCCATCTCACTGAGCGCATTGCGAACCTCCAAAAATTTGCGCTCATTGGACGCTGGTACTTTCCATGCATGGAGGAACCCGTCATGCGTAAATGGATCGCGGAGCGTTGGAAACCGATTATTGGTTATTCACCCATTATCTCTCATCTTATGAAAGATTGGTTCTGTTTCCATTTCATTGATGCTGCCGACGTGGATGCCATTCTCCGAGTCCCTTGGGTGCATAATCGAAGCTTCCTTGCTCTGCACCGTTGGTTCATTGGTTACGACCCCCTCAAAAACACTCCCTCTCATAACCTCATCTGGGTAAAGCTTCCAAATCTCCCCTTGGAGATGTGGTCCAAAGAGGTCCTCGAAATTATTGGGAACTCTATTGGACGCTTTGTATATGTGGATCCATGGTGCATCGGTGAGCGCGATAAGAGAATTGCTTGGATTCTCATTGAACGTGCTTACCGGGGTGGTTATCCTGAACAGGTTGACATCACATGGTGTGGACGACGTATATCTCAGCGGTTGGACTTTTGGGGTATTCCATTCCGGTGCGCTGCTTGCGATAAGACGGGACATCTCATTGAACATTGCCCTCGCAAAGATGCGCGGCGTCGTCGATTCCATTCTGCATCTTTGATGTCTCGGCGTCATCCCCCTCTTTCGGGCCTCCCGCATGTTCCTCCTTCATATGATCACGTCCCTACTCATTCGGCATCCCCTCGCCTCCCCTCTCCCACTCGCCCACCCTCTCTGCCCCCCGCATCCATCCCTGAGCCATCCGACGATCCCCCCATTCGGTCTCCATCTCCCATCCCGATTGGGGACATATACAATGGCTCTCTCCCCATCTTTATTTCATCTTCTCCTCCCCCTCACACTTATCCGACTTGTTCGAAAAAAGGGAAGGAGCCCATCACTGCCACCCCTGTCAACTCTCCCTCATCTTCGCCTGACAATCTCTTTGACAGCGATATTGATCTGCTCCTTCACCATAAATCCACTGAACTGGAGCCTCTTACTATCCATAAGCCATTCCATCAGACCACCCCCTCTATCAGCCCAGCTTCGGGACGGAACATCACAGTTCGGAAGACGTCTCGAGGTGGATCCAGACACTTCCGTGGGCGTCCAAAATCTTCAGACACAAGTATCCGATCACTGTCTCTGGTTGATGTCTCGATCATTGATATGTCTCTCTCACAATCTCAGCCTCTTAGAGCAGATGCGGCTGGCCCATCTGCGCCATGATGGATATTGTCTCTATGAATATTCGAGGGCTGGGGGCGGGGCCTAAATATCTTGCCTTGAAACATCTATTCTACTCTGTCCGTCCTAAGATCATTCTCATACAAGAATCTATGCATGATTGTCAATCATCTCTCTCATACTTCAGAAGGATGTTCCCTTCTTGGCATATATCGGCAATTGGCGCATGCGGTCTCTCCGGTGGTCTTGTTGCTTTATGGAACCCATTATGGATTCGAGCCTCTGCATATAAATGCTTTGCGGGTATTCTTCTCAATGCATCCTTCCGGGGACATCAATCTTCAGTCAACATCCTCAATGTATATGCGCCATATTCTCACAGATTACCTTTCTGGGATCGCTTTTTCTCATCGGATCTGTGTGTGATCCCTCATTTGATGCTTGTTGGTGATATGAATTTCACCCTGGGTCCTGATGAGGTTTGGGGTGGTGGCAGGCAAATGGACCCCATATCTGATTTCATAAAGGCCCGTCTCTTACAATGGAATCTCATTGACATCTCTCCTTCCACATTATCCCATACCTGGGAAAATGGGCGCTCGGGCGACTCATATATTGCAAAGCGCCTGGATCGTGTCATTATGCAGGCTGATATTATCAATACTTTCGGCCATCCTTCTCTATCCATTGGTTTCGACACAATATCAGACCACAGACCCATTTTCTTTCAATGGCGACAGAAGTCATTTGATCAACATTTCCCCTTCAAATTTGATCATACCTTTATGGAAGATCCGGCATTCATCCATATGGTATCCTCTGCATGGCAGGCTTCGGTCAATGATGACCCCTCTTCATCATTCCACTCACGCATGACTCTCATCCGCTCCAAAGTCAAATCATGGCAGACTGCTGCAAAGTGGAAGAACAGGAATGAACTCACATTTATTCAGCAGGAGATTGCACGTATCCTCTCTGGCCATGACCCTAACTCCATGTCTATACACACGAGAATTCAAATATCTGATCTTTCTCGCAGGAAAATCCATCTATTAAATTTGGAAGAGTCCTCTTGGCGTCTTAAGAGTCGGATTTCATGGTTGCACTTAGGTGATCGGAACACAAAATTTTTCCAAAGATATGCAAATCATCGAAGACAAACCAACGCTATCTGGCGGATCAGCGATGGACATGGCGAGTTTTTATACTCTCAGCAGGATATTTCTAAAGCGGCCATTAATCATTTCAAAGCTCAATACAGCAGGGGAAGAGGCGCCGACATCCAAGACATCCTATGGGGTATTGAGGTATATCCTACCATGTTTGACGATACCTGC
The DNA here is from genome assembly GCA_000404065.3 of Pinus taeda. Lineage (NCBI taxonomy): Eukaryota > Viridiplantae > Streptophyta > Pinopsida > Pinales > Pinaceae > Pinus > Pinus taeda. Next base: position 107,230 of record APFE031061478.1, on the reverse strand, counting down.
AACGATACTATTTTCCAACCTGTCACGGAGGATGAGCTTCATAAGGTCCTTAAAGCTTTCAGCAAGGACAAATGTCCTGGGCCTGATGGGTGGTCCATCGAATTTTTTCTGTGTTTTTTTGAGCTCCTCAAACATGACCTCCTGCATATGATCGAGGACTCCAGGATTTCTGGTCATATTCATTCTCATATTTCATCTACGCTGATAGCCCTCATCCCCAAGAAGCCCGACGCAGAATCTTTCTCTGATTACAGGCCGATATCCCTATGTAACATCTCCTTCAAGATCATATCGAAGATAATTGCTGAACGTATAAAAGGTATCCTGGCTATCCATCTGACCAGCGATCAACATGCATTCCTCAAGGGCAGGAATATCATGGACGCTGTCGCGTCTACCCAGGAATGCATACACTCTATTTTCTCTAATAATTTAGATGGGGCTATACTAAAGATTGATTTACAAAAGGCCTATGATTGCATAGACTGGGGTTTTATTCGATGCCTTTTGGCACACATTGGCATTCGACCAGATATGATTATGTGGATCATGGCATGTATTGAAAATGTCAATTATGCCATAAACATCAATGGCATCCCTACTTCTTTTTTTACTGCTGGACGGGGCCTCCGACAGGGATGCCCGCTTGCTCCCATCATCTTCATCCTAGCTATGAACTCTCTTAGCCTCCATATCAACAATGCGGTGAATGACCACAGATGCTCTTCTATTCGCATCAGTAGGCACATATCATTATCACATAACTTATTCGTTGATGATATTCTCCTATGTGCTATGTTACAGCTTCCTTCATGGCAATGTTTATTAGACATCATGATCAATTTTCAGAAGGCCACCGGACTCATTATTAACAAGAATAAATCTACTCTCTATTTCAATGGAGCGAACAATGAATTGATCAACATCATTGCTGAAATGTTTGAAGTGCAGACTCTTCCCATCCGGAATGGTATCACTTATCTCGGCTTTCATCTCAAGCCCAACTATTTGTCATCAGATTGGGAATGGTTGGTTCAGCGATATTACAACAAAATTTCATCCTGGGAATTTCGCACCTTATCTTTGGCCGGCAGAGTTACTCTCACAGTGGCGGTTTTGACGCATCTATCGGTCTACTGGGCACACTTATTCTACATTCCAACATGCATCATCCGTAGGCTCAACCAACTCACGGCTTGTTATATCTGGGGTGGAAAAACCATTCATCAAAAGTTTCATCTAGCGAGAATGAAGGACATATCCACTCCAAAGCAACAGGTTGGATGGGGCATCAAGGAATTAAGACAATTTGGGAATGCACTGATCTGCCGCACCCTATGGAGAGGTATTTATGGAACATCACCGTGGAGCAACATCATTCGCCATCGATACATGAAAGGCAAAGACATCATTTTTTGGTACAGGAAGGGATTAATTGGCATCAACACTGGATCTCCCATCTGGCGTAGCATGAAAAAAATAGAAGCATTCTTCATATCCCGTATGCGTTGGCGCATCCACACAGGTGTCAACATCTTTATTAGAATCGATCCCCTGACATGTGGACACAAAGATCTGAATATACCAGATGCTCTCATCTATCAGCTCCATCGCCAAGGTATTTTCACATGGAATAAAATGATCAAACAATGGAACGGATCTACACCAGTATGGATGGATGGTAATGACCTCCATTTACAGCACTCTTTGGCGACTCAATGGAAATCCATCACAGATTCTTTAAATACAGGAGGCATCCACCGATATGGTACAACGGATCAGCTCAAATGGACAGTCTGCGGTTTTAGGAGGCCTGTCACTGTTCGGGACATATATTCTCATCTGTGCATTGACAGATACCCTTACTTTCCCCCATCCTTCCCATACATTTTCTGGAAGGCCACATGTCCGCCCAAATTTATATATTTTTCATGGCTTGTTTTTTATAACAAAAACCTATCATGGGAAAATCTCAGGAAGCGATCATGGCATGGACCTAGCAGATGCCCTTTTTGCGGCAATGACGAAGAAACCAACCTTCACATATTCATCAAATGCTCATCCACCTCACGGATCTGGTATGCTTTGGCTCACAAATTTGGTTTCACATTAACAGTTTTTGATTCCATCCATGCAGCTATCATATGGTGGAGCAGACAGAATGGAAACAGGCGCTTCTTCATATTGATATATCTATGGATGGTATGGAAATGGAGGAATGACATCATTTTCAGAAATCAATATGTGCCTCCAATCTACATCATCGACAGCATCATGTCCCTATGGCACATGACATATGGATCCCCTTGATGTCTCCTTTATATGCATCTTGCTCTCCACGGCCTATATATCCATACAAAACACATCTGAATGTTTTTAATTATGTGTATTTTTTGTTTTTTACCTAGACACATATGCATCTATATGCCAATATGGTACTCATACTACACTCATACGAGAATGTGCAACTCAACATCTGTTATATATATTTTCTCAATATAATATAATACATATTATGCTTTTTTTTCTTCTGAAAAAAAGTAAAGTAAAGGGAGTAAATGAACTATGTTCATAGTGCCAATACACTGGTCTGAGGGTAAGTGAGGTATTAAAATACCTATCCTCCAGCCAGGGTAACCTGTTCAGGTAAATTGACCCTCTTGGGGAAGAAATCCCAATTTCAAAGAAAAAGCTCCACTGGGGAAACTGGGAAATCTCCGCTGTAGAAATTATATACAGCGAGCCAATGCAAATAACAGTATTCGTCAAAACGATAAGAATGAAACCCATAACCCTGTTTATTTATAGAATGAACTGTAAAGAGAGATATCAGCAATCTTATTCATTAACTGGAAATGGGTAAACCTGTGAAACACCTAAGAGATGTAACATGACTACCCCATTTCTTCCAGAGATAAATACATTTTTCTAAAAAGACTAATACAATTGCTGAAAGGGCGAAAAGATGCTCCAGAACTTAATTAGGCATTGAACTGAATGAATATTATTACTATGCTGGGAGTGATCTTGAGGGACAGAAACAATTTCCGCATACCTCTTGGTCGCTGAAATGCAACAGACATAACGAATACTACATAGTATCATCAGCCTAAACCAAATTTGAATGTGTCAAACCGTTTAAATTACATTGCAGAAAATAAATAGTCATAGTAGAGCTTATATAGAGAATTTGTAGTTAAGGCAACAACCCTGCTGTCGGTTGTGAACCATTAAACTATAGTCTGGGCCGAGGATCCTTAAACCAGAGATTAAGGCTGATTTTCTTCCAAACATTCATAGGGGCGGTAGCTTCAGGAAGCCCTAGGATACCGCAGGCAAGTTCTGGGTGTACAATAACCCATTTCACTATCAAACCCTCTGCTGGAAGAGGAATAACCAGACATGTTCCACAGTAATAAAGCCTACAGAGCTTCAACGGAAATCGCAAGACAAGCCTTAGGCTGAGCTCGCCAACCTGAGTGAGAGAAGCTGTTCCTGCACTTTCGGAGTTCTTGACAGCCGACAGCACCAACCCCACTTGGGGTTTGTTGCTGGCCTACAAACACAACCCATGAAAACAAGTAAAAACCTGGTTTCAAATTAAACATTATAACTCGGAAGATACGAGCTTCCATGGTGAGATTACCTGAGTTCTGCTGTGATGAAATAACCGGGAAGAAACAAGGTTCCGTGATACCAGGCCAAAGCCCTGGAAACAAGTTCAGTGGATCCTGTGGAGGGTAGCTGAAGCAAGCAAGAACAGTTCTCATTCATATTAATAATTTCTCACTCATTCATATATATATATATGAAGGTAATGCTTATTTCACTAAATTTTACAAGCTTAAATGATATTTGGAAAGCTTAAATGATATTTGGTGGAGTTAATATAATTTTGGTTTCAATATATAAATTTTAAATAGGTATAATATTAATATTTTTTTAATAATTAATGAGAATTCCCAGGAAAAATGTTATTAAATCAGCTATTAAATATATCAAATATAAATATAACATTATTACATCAGATATAATTATATATCAATATAAATATAATTAATAACTATATCATTAGATATTTCCAAAACTTGAATCTTATAAAAGAATTTCATAAATGCTATTATATGACCAGTTACAAAGTAGGTTAATAGTGCACCCATCACTCCTTACAAGACTCAATGGACTACATTAGTGTAACGTAATTTTAATATATATATATAATTTACTTAATGAATTAATTTCAATATTGAATGAGGGGAGGAAGAATTTTGTTGCCTCTGCAATTTTTTTTAGTTTTATAACCAAATCACTCTTCTTCTTATAACATGATCAAATAGTTTGACGCAACCTTCTGCTTCCAACCCTAAGATTTATAGATATAACCCTAAGATTTATAGACAAATCCCTTGCCCCAATCAAGGAAACAAAGGTCAGGAAGTTGTCTTCCTCAAGCTACAGTAGACCCTAAATTTGAACTTCAATCTAGCTGCATTGGGAAATATATCCAATACATGTCGGATAATATATTTTAATACATGCAGATCACACACTAATTGGAAATATATCCAATACATGTTGGATAATATATTTTAATACATGCAGATCACACACTAATTGAGAAGTTTCTCAGTATTTGGCTTTCAAAAGAGCTCCCTCTCACTAGATTCAACTAAAATGGGCATGGGAAAATTAAGTTGGAATTGGGGGCCAAAGGATTCTTTACCATAGTATTCATCAACATTGAAGACAAAACTCAGGTATTTGAAAATGACTTTTTTTTTTTTTTAAACTTGGAAAGGTCGTTTCACCGCTTTTAATTACAATGCTTTGTGCTTGATAAGGAATATTTTACTGCAGTGCCACTTTGGATCACGATGTATTCACTACCTCGAGAATTCTTGGATGAGGAAACTCTAGTTGACATAGGAAATGCCATTTCATCAAAGCTTCAAAACCAACTAAGCAAGTAATGTACATTTCTCATGCTTGTATTTCTATATACATAAATATTTTTAAGCCACTTCCAAAATCCATTGATATTTATTATCAAGATGAGCTTTGGAAGCAACCCATGGATTATGAGCATATCCCTTTTTATACTAAAGATGCCATGAAAATAGTCATCTTTACCATAATTTCCCTTTGCTAGTTGTAAATGCCAACCTTGAGTCATCTTCCACTCTGGATGATGAGTGTTTTACAAAAGTTGGAGGTAATCCTAAGAACCCTAAATCCCGTACCTCGTAGCCCAACCCCTTGGTGGAGAAACCCTCTTCCATAAATCATTTTGACTCTCCCCACTAGATTCTCCTAACCCCCTTGACTTCACCATTTCATGAAATTTTCATGCGTGACCCCAATCCGCCCCCATCCTCCTTAGTCACTTCACTCCCCTCTTATGTTGTCCCTCTACCCTCGATGCTCCAATATTCCCTGCAAGAGGACCCAAATTGTTGAATTTCCCTTAGGCCCTAGATTTGGTTTGAGACTAATCACACACATAAACACACTAGGAACCTTGAACTTTTTTGCACTTTGCACAACGAAAATCTTCATTAGTGAAATCAATTAAGTACACAATTATTTGAGCCCAAAGCTCGATTATGTTATTAATCCATCAATAAAAGAATCACGGGGCTCTTGTATCAAGGATCATGGCCCTCAATCACTAGTACAACTAGTATACATAGTATACAAAACTTGGGCTTGTGAACTGCTTCTTCAGATCGCCAAATTGTCCAAAAAGAGACAAGAACAAATACACAACTTGTTGGAGAATCTCTCTCCTTCAACCCTTTCAGCACACATTTTCCTTGGCCCCTGGTAGGTCCTTTGCGTCTTTAGGCCAGTTGCTCATGAGGTATTTGACCCATCAAAGACATTCTACATTACCCTTCAAAAGATTAGCTACTCAAAGTGACTTTATCCATTAAGCCATTGCATATTAGCCCACGAAATACACTATGTTCACAACTTTGTTTATGAACATACTTTACGATCTACCTTTGCAATTATCCAACATAGAATTGAGAGCTCCTATCTGCAACCTTCAACACTTTTGGATTCTCATCCAATATCCACAAGGGTCTCAACCTTTTACGTGAAGATTTATTCCAATCTGAGGCTAATTTAGGTATTTGTTTCCCCTCCTCCTTATATGCAAATATTCTTTATAATTTTTCGCCCCTTTCTCAACTAGCCTAAAGCCTCATCCTACCTATAATAGAGAGACTAGGGCTTGAACCCTCTAAAAAACGCATAACAAACTTTTGTTAGGGCTTTAACCCCTCCTCCTGGAAATAACAACTCTTTTGATACCCTTGTCCAGCACCCCCTTCAACTTGGTCTACTTTAGACATGTCGAGAAGTGATTCGATCATCTTCTAGAGATTCTCTCTTACATATAAATGCTCCAGCTCAGCTCTCCTTTAGGTTTATGGCTCTCTTATACACAAATGGATGAGTCGCAATGTGTTTTAGCTCCAAATTTTGCTTCAAACTCTAACTCAGCCCTCCTGCAAGTTATCACAACCACCTTTATCTCTTGATTTTCCTTTCGGATTGATCTTTTAGGTCGTGGCCTTCCCTCAAGTTCAGACTCCACCTCCTTGAGTAGACTTGCTAGGGGAGAAACACTTCTTAGCTTGTCTTCTCTTGATCTGAAACCCTAGCTCGACTTCTTCACAAATTCAAACCATTGGTTGTAGCACTCTCTCTGATCTACAACCATCCACTAGGGCACTCTTAGCACAAGATAGGTTGCATCTCTCTTGCACACAAAGTGTGAGATCTCGCCTGAGGCCTGCTTTATTTATCGTTTTCCTTGGGTCACTTAGGAAACCTCTAAATCTAGGTTTTTCACTTCTCAACCCTTAAGAATAAATAATTATTTATTTTAGGTCCTAAACCCACATCTTGGGTCCAGAACCCCACTTTTGGGTAAATTTCCCAACAAACTCCTTTTTGGTGGGTTATCCTCTCTCGGAAATACCTTCTAAGCTACCCATATTCTAACATGGATCAAGTTAAAATGTGAGGCCCTGCATATTTCAAATTTTTACATGCCTGAAAATCAAATTTTGCATGCCTTAAAATCAACATCAGGGCTAACCCCATGGGGCTTTGGATTGACGGTGAATGGGTGCACTGTTAAGGCACTCCTTGCGATAGGTCACTGTTTCAAATCCCCCGTGGGTGCTGACCTAGCAAAAAAAATAACATCAGGGTTATCCAACACATTGCCACTTGGAGTGTAATCCCATTCATTGAAGGATCCAATAAAAACTTACAGGGAGTCAATAAAAAAGGTAGGAAAAGCAACCAACAAATCTTGGACGGAACTTGGAGTGTAATCCCATTCATTGAAGGATCCAATAAAAACTTACAGGGAGTCAATAAAAAAGGTAGGAAAAGCAACCAACAAATCTTGGACGGAACTTGGAGTGTAATCCCATTCATTGAAGGATCCAATAAAAACTTACAGGGAGTCAATAAAAAAGGTAGGAAAAGCAACCAACAAATCTTGGATGGATTGGGGGGTATGTTGGTTAACTCAAGATGAAACAGGGCAATCATGTATGCCTTCCCTGCAACCAACATACCCCCTCCATGAAAATCATCTCATGGAATATCATAGGCCTCAACCACAATAGAAAATAGAGGCTCCTCAAAGCAATATGGTACTTTGAAAACTTCAAGGCAAGGCCTGCTTTGCAATCCTTTTATGGTTAATTTTGGTTTTTTTAAGTACTTTGATATCCTATGCTTCTCTATAGTTATGGTTTAGTCTTGTGAGTTAAAGATTGACATAACACTCTTTTTTAGAAGGCAATGCGAAATTTAACTCATCAAAAGAATTTGAATAAGGTAAATAGGTTTAAACATATGTAGTAAAACGATGAAAGTCCACATTGCTAGGTTGTATATTAAGTAATAATTTCTACTTTTGAGAATATAAAAATGAGATAATAAACTTTGAAAATTTGATCTTAATTGACCAACTTATTATAGCTCAAAATTATATAAACTAAACCATACAAAATTATAATTATACAAAGAATTTTATATAAATTAAAACATTAATGCTAATAATCAAACTGTGCTAATATACTCTTCATCTAATTTACTCTTAAATTTATCTTATAGTTAATTCTTAAATTTATCTTATCTTTACAAAATTATTAAAAAAAATTCAACATGAAAATCTTGATTAGTTATCACTTTTTCTATATCGCCTAGTTAAAATCAATATATCTATATTAAAAATTGTACTCTAAGTGTATCTATGTTTCTTAAATTCAACATGAAAATGCTGATTCCTTATCACTTATTCTATATCACCTAATTAAAATCAATATATCTATATCAAGAATTATACTCTAAGTGTATCTCAAATGTGATATCCCTATATTTAATTAGTAAAAATTTTAAAATAATTTATACCATCCTCAATGAATAATAAGTATACATTAATATTGTTAACTTCTATTAAAAGTGCTTTAAAAAGTAACCATAGAGCTTAAGATCTAATTAAGAAGATGTATGTATTCTTGAGCACAAATACATTCAAGATGGAAATAATCTTAATTTATGTTATTTTCTTGAATTAGAACTTTCGTTTTAGAAAAAATAATAACAATAAAATTCCCTGTATGTATGTTTGAGCGCAAATACTTTTAAGATGGCAATAATCTTAATTTATTTTATTTTTTGAATTAAGACTTTTATTAATTTATTTTATTTCTTAAATTAATATTTTTTTATAATAATATAATAATAATTTTATTTTTATTTATTTTTTTTTATTTTTTTTTATTTGTTCATAAATTTTTAAAAAAAAATATTATTTTTATGTTCTTGAATTAACATTTTTATTAGTTTATTTTATTTTCTTAAATTGATTTTTTTTTTTAAAAATAATAATAATAATAATAAAATTTTTATTTTTTTCATTTCAAAAAATAATTTTTGTTATTTCAATTTTTACTATATTTTTTATTATTTTAATATCCTACAACATATTATAAGAAAGAATTTGAGATATATATAATATTTTTATTTTAATGAGAAATGAGCAAATCATATATTCTTTTTTCTATTTATATATTTTTTAAATATAAATGCCCTGCCATATTAATATAATATATATATATATATTATATATATTTATATTTTATTTTATAATATATATTTTAATTATAACTATATATCCTGATTAATAAATTAATTTTATTAAAAATAATTATAAGTTTATTATATAATATATATATATTATATATATATATATAAATCCTAGTTCATCATATAAAAAGATTTAATAATTTTTAAAAATATTTAAATATTTAATATTAAATAAAATTCTTTTTTCACTTTAACTAGTAAAACATCATGACATTCATCTTTCATGGAAGACCATGCCACCAATCATGTTTCATTCACTAAATATAATAACACTTTTTTATTAGAAATAATTAGATTTCAATATTTATGTTTTTTTAATGGTGTTGTGTAATTTTTTTTATTTACATATTTTCACATTTTTTTATATTGCATAACCTGCTTTCTACTTGAGTTGAAGTTCCAAACTTTCATGTATTGATTTTTTAGTGTATAGTTTGTTTTAAATCTACTTATTATAAAGAAACTAAAAATTCCATTTGGGTTTTAAATGGCATATGTATTGTATAAAATGTAAATTTTAAATATAAATTTTGAAATATTTCCCATCGATATAATATTGAATTAATGGAGTTATAATAAGTTTATTTAAAGATTTCAAATTTCTCCCCGATGGACTTAACACTTGAACATATTCTTTAATACCATTCTATATTGCGCTTAACTTCTTTCATAAGGACTTAACGCTTGAAAATATTTTTCAATACCACTCTATATTGCACCTAACTTCTTTCATAAGGACTTAATACTTGAACATATTCTTTAATACCACTTTATATTGCACCTAACTTCTTTCATAAGACAATAAAAATTCACTCAAATAGAAAATTTAACCTGTGTTTCCAAAATATAAAGTTAATCAGTGATAGGACAAGATTAAGAGATCTCATTTTCATCAAAATTGTAAAATTCATGACACGAGCAATCTCTCTCATCCATAATGCACCTAAAGATTTGTAACCAGCTTAAGAACATGGATATTGAACCAAATTAACATTTTATGAAGGCAAGGGATTAAATTTGGAAGGTGCCCTATGATAAGACATGGATGCTTGCAAAGCTCGACCATGGAATATCAAACATTTTAAGAACATTATTGAGGAGGTCCATATGGAAAATCATCACACTGAAGGACTACAACCTATGAAAAATTGAACTTACCCACATTTAGAGGAGCATAATCTCTTTATTAAGTTATTCCTAAGGTTATTGGTAACTCATGATTCGCTAAACATAGTAAATCCACTAACAACAAAATCTAGGAGCATTATGTATCATCATATACAAGTAACACAATTGAGAGTAAACCAAATCAACTTCTTACACCCAAAGGATCACATCTTCCTCAATATAGGATGTGTTGATAGTGCTGGACATGCCAACATTCAGGGGATTATCCCAGTATGAAGTCCCAACTAGACCTCACACCGTTTTGTGTGGGAGTCCCATCCGATATGATGGCTCGATTGCCATTATCTTAAAGATTTGTCTCAACTATTACTTGTCAGCACAAGAGAGTGGTTTGCTTTGTCTTTCAAGAAGTGAGGTTCGCGTCCCTGGTGATTGTAAGTGTCACTTGTGTCAATGGTTCTTTCACCGTAGAGGTAGAGGGTGGGAGTGAGTGCCAAGTCGGTTGGGAGTAGTCCCAACTCTACTAAGAACACACAACACAACAGGACATGTACAACTTCCGGTGGAACAGTCCACACGAATGCGACAGTCACAACACACAAGGTAAGATAACACGTATAACACTCAGCGGATTAGTCCGTGCAAGTACAACGATTGTTATAGCAAGTTTTATGTGAAAGGTCTGTCTGATGTCCAGGAGAGTAGTCTACACGGGCGAGACAACGTTAACATCATATACAACAAATTTTCATTAACATATATGTATTACAACAAGTGAATTAGTTCAAGTGTTAAACACAGGTTAAAGCAACATGCATTACAAGTGTTAAATTAGTCTTATAACAATTACAATACATGTGTGAAAATGTGCTGGCCTGTTAGCAGGCTTCTGAATTAAGCGAAAGTTCCAAGACATCGTTACACCATACATCACTAACCCCGCGTGTGGGGCATTGGAGCCACTACTTACTCCTCAAAGAAAAGATTACAGACTCTCAAGGCTATGCGAGAGGAGCTGAGGTGAAAAGTCATTCGCATGTACAAATGAGGGGGTATTTATAGCCAAGGGTGAAACTGATGCTTGTGGCTATTCGACTAGCCTCATGATTGTTTTTCCTCCATGACTTTTCGACTTTGCATGATTCTTCATACAACAAGTGGGTCTCTTGGACTTCCACGTTACATTACATTAATTGACAGTATGGCCCAGAGTAGAGATGTGGACAACATGAATCATGACATGACTCGACATGACAATGCTAGTACATTTGTGCTACACATGCATGTTGAGCTGCAATGTTGTTGGTGTGGATGTCTTCATGGTGTGTCACAGCTTCACCTCCACATGGCAACATGCACAGAGTCTTCGATGGTCATTGGGTTGACATGTTGTTGCATTCACACGTTGCTCCTTGCTTGTATGTTGGAAGGTTAGACGGGTTCGTCTATTCGCGAAAAGTGCATGTTTGTTCGTCCATATGTTCGTGAACACATCTTTGCATGATTGTTCGTTCACGAGCACATCCGTTTGCACGCGTTGTTTATTCATCCATTGGCGAACCTGTCCTTCTGCATGTGCTCCCTTTGTTCATCCCATTCATCGTCGCGCCACATTTGTTTGTGTACTTGTATCTGCAGTCACTCATGATGAGACGATATCAAATCCAAAATCCTCCTAGTCTACCATGATACATGATCGTTTCAGATGTAGGTGACCGGGAGAGGAGACAAGGTTGGAGCTGGGATGGAGGCCCCACGCACTATTGATAAAAACTACACAGGAGTCACTGGGTGATGAATATAGGAAATCCGTATTGACAGTGACTATCCGTGGGGTCTGGCTCAGTTGGAGGACAAAATTGCGCAATTTTTGGGAGGAACAGTTCGGGCTGCGGAAAGGCTGGGCAGACAAAATTTGCACAATTTTTGGAATGAGCAGGCACTGAGAGCTTGGCAGCAAAAACTGCACAATTCCTGAGGGGAAATGACAGTGGGCTGCTGAGTCACTGGCATAAAAAAATGCACAATTCCTGAGAGGAACTGGCAGTCAGCTATCGGGAGCTTGGAAACAAAAACTATGCAATTCCTAGAGAGAATTGGTAGTCAATTGTTGGAGCTTTGCACTAAAAACTGCGCAATTTCTAAGGGGAACTATCAGTCAACTAGTGGGAGTTGCTGGCGGTAAAAATTGCACTGGTGTTGGGAGGTTGGCCTGCTGGTCACCTCTGTGCAGTTTTTGAGTTGAGCGGATTCCTGGGTAGCAGAGGACTTGCTCATGAAAACTGCACAATTTTTTGGGTGAGTAGTCGGTCCACTGTCAGGAGGGATGGATGGAAAAATTGCACAATTTTCTGAGGGAGACAGGGACGGGCACTGGGTGTCTATCTGATCTGTCTGCGCAATTTTCTCAGTCAGCGGAGCGGGCAAGGTCTATAGCCTCTGTGCAATTTTTGGGGGGAGTCTGTCCCAAGGTGGCTGCCAGGTCAAACTCTCCGGTTGACCAACATGACAGTTGATTGATTTGCTTGCGGGCAATGCAACTTGAAATGGCTTGCTTGGTGCTTCTGCACTGTTCTAGGTGACAGTCGATTGCGTCGATGATGGGATGATGGTCTGGCTGTCAGGGGGGGTTCCGGTTGTCAGAAATTCGGGGAAGTGACTAAGTGTGTGAACGAGCGAAAGATCCATATGTGATCTTGCAAACATACACTTATATGACTTAACGATGAGATGACTCAAACCATCCAGACACACATGCTCAACATGACTGACTGACGATGTAAGCGACAAGCGCAACACTTGTGATTGATCATTGGTCGCTTGCGCGACAATGTATGTGACTCCATGTGTGAGTGCAACAGATGTTTACATAGCGAATATAACAAGTACACACGAAGCGAAGACCTTGAGTATGACCAGAACATCGTCGCAAGCATGACATTGACATCAACATGCAAAAGCTTGGGTGAAATGATCAAGCAAGGTGGTGCGAAGATTCACACAAGCTCATGGAGTGAACCCGAGTGTGTGTAGTCATCAATTAAAACTCTCAAGGGAGGCTCCGAAATTGGGTGCATGCCAAAATTTTGGAGGGTGGTTGTAGCCGCTACAACACTTGGCAACACACTGGTAGAACTCCACCTTCTCTCTTTCGGTTCATTGATAGCACAGGGCCTTGGTCTCTTAGGGAGTATTGAATCACTGTGCGGGTTACTTCGGGTTCCCCACTTACCCCATGGACATACATGGTTCACCTTTTGCCAACTCAATCAAAATTCCAGCTTGATCACAGTGTTTCAAAATCGGGAAGGGTAGTTTGGCTCGCGAGTTTAAGATTTTCAGAGGATAAGTTTTCATCTTGGTGTTGCTCCACTACCAACAGGCCTAGACAGTACCCCGACGGAGTCACACAGGAACACACGCATTGCTCCACTACCAGCGAGCCTGGATAGTACCCCGACAGAGTCACGCAGGAACACACACATTGCTCCACTGCCAGCGAGCCTGGTCAGTACCCCAGTGGAGTTGCATGCTTCACCTCTCTGTGCATGAAGCCTTTCTCTTCTTTCGCCTTTGTAGTTTTTAAAGAGGACTGTGCATAGGCACTTATTTATTTTTGGGGTGGAAGAGGGATCCCAACTTATTGAGAGCAGAAGAGGTTGTTCCTTCAGACAATCATGTAAGACCTCTGACATAGGTTTGCTCGTTTAGATTTTCCCCTTCTCCGTTTCTACTAGTTGGATGAGCTTGAACACATAGAGCAGAAAACTAAGTACGAGCATGAGGCTTCCCAGTGTGGACACAGGTTCATGTTTGGACCAAAAATTTCCTTGCAAACGACTCGTATTTTCTGTCAAGACTTCATTAGCCGAAGGTTATAACCAAGCACAGAGAAGACAGACACAAGATTGGCCAAGTGCTACAATGTCACAAGTTTCTTCAAATCTTAGCCACATACTCTATTCAAAAGTCAGAACGCAGTAGTTGGTAGCACTTATTTCCGGAAACAAAAATAGTAAGGTATCAAGCAAACCAAACAAATGAAAACAAAAATAGTAAGAAAAGCAAACAAAGTGAAAACAACAACAAGCAAGCAAAGCAACCAAGTCAACAAGCAAACAAACATGCAAACCAAAAAGCAAAAACAAGCGAAAAATTACACTACTCCTAATCCTATGTTAAATGGTTGGGGTTATGTAAAATGAAATTTCCAGTGAAGCCACTGTAGGCATACCCAACTTGCAGTCACAAAGATATGAGTGATTAAAACAAATAAAAAGTAGTGTGCAACATAAAATGAAAAAACTTGAAAAACTTGCACATGAGAGAGAAGATCTCGCTTGTCGGCGGAAGAATGTGTCACAACCACCCAACACACACGCTTACCTCTTCCATGACCACCATTTTTCAACAAACCTCAGAGGCCTCTTGTGAGTGTGTGTTGTTCTACACCAAGTTTCTTAGCGAGTGCGAGGAAGGACTGAAGCTTGTTACCTGCAACATGACTTGCCAAGTAAGATTGTTCCAGCCATTCAGTGATTGGATCATAAATTATATCGTGATGGTCGTTTTGAAAGATTCGTGATCTTTGAAAAGATGTATTCTTGATTTGAGAGAGGGGATCACAATGGTTATTTGACATGGATAAATAGATCTGGTCATTCTCATCAGTCATGTCAAGACAGTGAGGGCCTGCCATAGCCATCAACACAGGCCGAGGTGCCTCATTTGCTTAACAAAAATCTAAGAATAAAGATGTTACAAAGTGAAAATCATAGTGTGTGAAGTGACTACCATTAGATGTAATGTTAGGAAAATGATAAACTACATGACAACCACCCAAGGTAGAAGAAAATTTAGACCAGTCGATCGAGATGGTAGATTCCCAATTTGACACGAACAAAGAAAATTTTTGAACAATTGTGCGAACGCTTTGAATGAGGGAACCAAGTTCGATGTCCACTAGACATGATAGAACACCCACCTACAACTGGTGAAAAATTTTGCATGCATCATGGTAATCACAAAAATGTAGAAAGGATGCCAGCACTATGAATGTGTGAAACCAGTTGGGGTGTGGTAAAATGAGAGTAACTTGATTTGCGCGATAGGTTGTGCACTCGTCATCAAACAGGGAGATTGCTGGTGTGATGAGTGGGCAAATTTGACGTGCGAAATTTGAAAAAAGACCAAGGAGCCGATTAAGAGAGAGAACATCTGATAAGCATGATTCCAGATAAAGATAGTCTTTGAGATTATCAACTTTGTTGTCCCATGATTGAATGAGGGATGGACACTCCCAACCCAAATTAGATGTAAGAGGGGTGCATGAAGACGAACATGCTATAATGGACTCATGGATTCGATCATTAGCGAAAATATGAAATTTTGAAATATCACACCCAAAATAGTAAATATTCTTTACACGAGGATCCACGTCGAGTGCAACCATGCAGATATACAGATTGTGCGTGAGAAACGAGATCTGATTTGGCTGGGCGGGCTTACCAGAGTCACGAGGCCCTGACTTAACCATCAATGACATTAAAGTGCCTCAACTCCTTGGCACGTCCCAAAACTTTCCAGAATTGAAAAATTGCATTTTGAGATGTGAACCAGATCATGCATCGCTTGAGGATGGCTGCTGTTACTGATTTCAAAACTGCTCTCAAGATGACATCGATCTCTATAACATGCTTCATAAAAAATTTCAGCAAGATGACTTGACGATCTCTCTTCATGCAACACACAAGATGATGATGAGTGGGAAGAGTCTTATGTGTTGAGATTATTTTCATCGTGGACAACCTCATTGCCTTGTGTCGATCGAGGAGATAACTCATGGGATGAAGAAGCAAGAGAACGTGGAATATCTCTGATGCATGTTGATGCGCTATGAATGATAGGACACACGGGCAAGTGAGGTGCAAAGGAAGCTTCAATATGGATGTCTGCTTTGACTGGTGTGCATTCCAGATCTGAATTAGAGTGTACATGAGATGACAGTAGATCATATGATGTGCTTGGGCATTCATCACAACATACGGAAGCGTGGGAGTGATGGCAACCCAAGGCTAGAGGTTGATCGAAAGAATTGATTATGCATGATGTTTCACCAAGATTCACAGATTGAGAATCAATCAAGAATGGAGGCTCAATTTTTTCTCTGTCATGCTCCTCCGTTTGTATGATGAGATTGCCTTGCACATGACTGCAACTTGAGCCAATAGCTCGAGAATTAAGAGAGTGCGTGCAATTAGCTTGTGAAGTAGATCGCTCAAGCGAGTCATGGTGTAAGGAGTCATGGCTTGTAGATGATGGAGGATGGTAGAGATGTAGATTAGACTCAAGACTTGGGTTATGAACGATGATGTCCTCTTGTGGAATGTAGGGATGAATTTTTGCCATATGCTTTCTGAACCATTTTGGAATTTCCTCCATTGGGGCAGGAGATAGTCACGCAGACGGGTTGGGAATATGCTGCGCAAATTTCTCAGCTTTGCAACCGTTGCGATGAGGTACTCGATGCGTAGATTTCTTAGATAAATGGTTGCTACGAGGGGGCACCCTCTTCAATACATGATGTGTCTCGTGATCTATAAGAGTCGAGGAAGAAGGAAAATCATGAGGTTCATCGTTTCAGGAGACATGAACCAAGCGTTTAAGCTCTTGGCTTATGAAGTCAAGGTCCACAAACTATTCAGGATTTTCGTGACACAGGTGAAGGAAGCGGGTAGAAAATTCCTCAACGGATTCGCTCTTAAACAAGAGATTCTTTCATAGACATTGGTGGTCACACTCATCGAAGGGTTGATGGAGCTCCTTGAGGAAATTGAGAAGGGAATGGATAGAAGCAGGTGGCAGGGTATGACACCACCAATTAGCACGACCTTCAAGGGTGAGGAAGAAGAGTACACAAACAAGCTCATCACTATCGATTTCATGATATTCATAGAAATGAAGAAAATTAGGAATGTACTCGGTTACACACATTCTATCCTCATCATCAAACTTTAACAAGGACAAGTGATCGAGATGCTCATCGAGGATTGGTAACTGATTGAGGGAGAAATGAGAGAAACACCCCGGGAGCACGAATTGTGTATTATTCATTGGGTAAGAGATTCAACCCAGATGTACGGGCTCAACTTGTCATCTGGTCCTCCTTCTAGTGTAAAAATGTTGACGGTGCTGGACCCGTCAACATTCAAGGGATCACCCCAGTATGAAGTCCCAACTAGACCTCACACCGTTTGGTGTGGGAGTCCCATCCGGTATGATGGCCCGGTTGCCATTATCTTAAATATTTGCTTCAACTCTTACTTGTCAGCACATGAGAGTGGTTTGCTTTGCCTTTCGAGAAGTGAGGCTCGTGTGCCTGGTGATTATAAGTGTCACTTGTGTCAATGGTTCTTTCACCGTAGAGGGAGAGGGTAGGAGTGAGTCCCAAGTCGATTGGGAGTAGTCCCAACTCTGCTAGGAACACACAACACAATAGGACATGCACAACTTCCGGCGAAAAAGTCCACACGGATGTGGCAGTCACAACACCCAAGGTAAGATAACACGTATAACACTCAACAAATTAGTCCACGCGAGTAAAATAGTTGTTATAGCAAGTTTTATATGAAAGGTCTGTCTGATGTCTAGGAGAGTAATCTACATGGGCAAGACAATGTTAAAAACATATACAACACATTTTCATTAACATATATGTATTACAACAAGTGAATTAGTTCAAGTGTTAAACACATGTTAAAGAAACATGCATTACAAGTGTTAAAGATTAGTCTTACAATAGTTACAATACACGTGTGAAAATGTGCCAGCCTATTAGCAAGCTTCTAAATTAAGCAAAAGTTCCAAGACGCATCGTTACACCATACATCACTAACCCCATCTGCACGGCATTGGAGCCATTACTTACTCCTCAAAGAAAATATTATAGACGCTCAAGGCTATGCGGGAGGAGCTAAGGTGAAAAGTCCTTCGCATGTACAATGAGGGGGTATTTATAGCCAAGGGTGAAACTGACCCTTGTGGCTGTTCGACTACCCTCATGACTGTTTGTCTTCCATGACTTTTTGACTTTACATGACTCTTCATACAAACAGTGGGTCTCTTGGACTTCCACATTACATTACATTGATTGACAATATGGCCCACAGTAGAGATGTGGACGACATGACTCATGGCATGACTCGACATGATAGTGCTGGTACATTCGTGTTGCTACTGGCATGCATGTCAAGCCGCAATGTTGCTGCTGATGGATGTCGTCATGGTGTTTCATAGCTTCACCTCTACATGGCAACATGCACGGAGTCTTCGATGGTCTTTGGGTTTGCTTGATGTTGCATTCGTACATTGCTCCTTGCTTGTATGTTGGAAGGCTTGACAAGTTCGTCCATTCGCGAAAAGTGCATGTTCGTTCGTCCGTCTGTCCGTGAACACATCTTTGCATGATCGTCCATTCGTGAGCACATCTCTTTGCATGTATTGTTTGTTTGTTTGTTGGCAAATTTGTCCTTTTGCATGTGCTCCCTTCGTTCATCCCATCCATCGTTGCACCATGTTTGTTTGTGTACCTGTATCTGTAGTCGCTCATGACAAGACGACATCAAATTCAAAAACCTCCTAATAAACCATGATACAGGATCGTTTCGAATGTAGGTGACCCTAAGAGGAGACAAGGTTAGAGCTGGGATGGAGGCCCCAGGCACTGTTGATGAAAACTGTGCAGGAGTCACTGGGTGATGAAGATGGCAATCTAGATCGACAATGATTATTCGCGGGGTCTGGCTTAGTTGGAGGAAAAAACTACGCAATTTTTGGGAGGAATAGTCTGGGTTATAGGAATGCCACGTAGGCAAAATTTGCGCAATTTCTAGAATGAGCAGGCACCATGAGCTTGGCAGCAAAAACTGCACAATTCTTGAGGGGAACTGACAGTTAGTTGTTGGGTCACTGGTAGAAAAAACTGTGCAATTCCTGAGAGGAAATGGCATTCAGCTGTCGGGAGCTTGGCAACAAAACTGCGGAATTCCTAGAGGGAACTATCAGTCAGCTACTGGAGTTTGGAAGCAAAAACTGCACAATTCTTGAGGGGAACTATTAGTCGGCTGCCGAGCACTGCTGGTGGGAAAAACTGCACTGGTCCTAGAAGGCCAGCCTGCTAGTCACCTCTGCGTAGTTTCTGAGTTGAGCAAATTACTGGGTAGTAGAGGACTTGCTCATGAAAACTGCACATTTTTTTGGTGAGCAGCCAGTCGACTGTTAGGAGGGCTAGCTGGAAAAGATGCGCAATTTTCTAAGGGAAACAGGGACGAGCACTAGGTGTTTGTCCAACCTGTTTGTGCAATTTTCTCAGTCAACGGAGCGGGCAAGGTCTGCAGCCTTTGCGCAATTTTTGAGGGGAGTAAGTCCCGGGGTGGCTACTAGGTCAAACTCTCTGATTGACCAACATGAAGGTTGATTGATTTGCTTGCGGGCAACACAACTTGAAATGGCTTGCTTGGTGCTTTTGCGCTATTTTGGGTTATAGTCAATCGAGTTGATGGTAGGGCGATGGTTTGGCTGTTAGGGGGGATCCGGTAGTTAGAAATTCGGCAAAGTGACTAAGTGTGTAAATGAGCGAAAGATGCATACATGATCTTGCAACAACACACTTACATGACTTGACGACAAGACGACTCAAACCATCGAGACACACATGCTCAACATGATTGACCGACGGTGTAAGCGATAAGCACGAAACTTGTGATTGATTGTTGGTCACTTGCACGACAGTGTATGTGACTCCATGTGTGAGTGCGACAAATGTTTACATAGCGAACTGTTGGGATAGGGTCCCCTGGGTCAGTTTTGGGGTTAAAACCCAAGTTTTGATGTAATTGTTGTAAATGATTTAAAGTATCCATGAATTGTGGATGTAGAGCGTGTAGATGATTAGGAGTAAAAGGGGTTTTAGCCCCTTGTTTATGTAAATTTGAGTCGGCTTTGAGATCCACCCATGGTCTGGCATGTCTTAGAGAGTCTAGGGAAAATCATGTTAGTTATGGGTCAATAGAAGATAGCATAGAGAAGTGGGTCAGATAGGAGAGAAAGGCTCTGCAGCTGATTGTGCAGAGGCCTAGATAGAGTCTGCAGCTGAGTGCATGGATCCCTGTAACCGAGTGCGCAAGGTAGTTTTGAGTCTGTAAATCCTAACTGAAGATCAATAAAGAAGATCATCGAAGAATTCCTGTGTTTATTTGTTTACTTCTATTTACTTATGATTGATATATACTGTGGATGAATAATGTATTTATGAAATATTGATCTAATGATTGCGCAACTCTATGAAATAAGTCTTAATAACTGTACGCACTGCATGTTAAGTACTTTCGTGAAGATTGTGATACATGTTGTTATGTTTATTAAAATACTTAAGTAGATCTGCGCGAGCTCAGGTCTAGGGTTATTTTTTGATGCGCGTGAGTGGATGATTCGACTGTTAAGGGTCCGCAAAGACCAATCGTAGACCTTCATGAAGGTGTAGAGGCTTTTCAAAGGGAGTTGTAGTACGAAGACCTAAGGGCTTATATATCTGCGTGAAGGCAGATCTAGGGCACTAAAAAGACATCACACTCGTCTTTGGATGCAGAAAATTGGTTCTTGCATCCCCCCATACTACTTCGGGTGAGACTGCAACCTGTGCTACGCGGGTTGTTGTCGAAAGGGCCAATAGTGTAAGGATTTGTTGGTTGGCTCAATATTCCCTAAGCCAACAAATGGTTCCGTTGCCGGGACCTGGATCTGCTTGAAGGAGATGTGTGATGTCGCATCATTGGAATCCAATGAAGAAAGAAATTGAGAAGTTACTAGATAGAAAACTTCACGAATTCGCGACACAAGAAAACAAGAATCTGTGCTTGTCAAAGGAGCAGTGGTTGGATAGATATTTTTATACGGAAATACACAAAATTTTCTTTTGCACCTTTCCGATTGAACTATACGAGTGGTTAGCTAAGTTGGCAGACAACCAAGCGAGGTGGAAGCTTGACTGTCCAAT
Organism: Pinus taeda; assembly: GCA_000404065.3. Classification (NCBI taxonomy): domain Eukaryota; kingdom Viridiplantae; phylum Streptophyta; class Pinopsida; order Pinales; family Pinaceae; genus Pinus; species Pinus taeda. Next base: position 85,869 of record APFE031061478.1, on the reverse strand, counting down.
AGTGTGGACTCCAGAACTAGTACGATGATTATAAGCCTCCAAGACAAAATCGCACGGGCTGTCGATCACTGGCTTGATCGAATTATAGGAGGATTTCTTAAAGAATTCGCAGTTGATACCTCAGTCAGCTACAACGAAGCAGAGTGACGCTTCTTCAAGGGACTGCGAGGTAAGTATCTGAGATCTTTGAATACCTGGATTAAAATGTTGTTGTGTGAAAAATGGGTTATGATATTTCCTTGATGTTCGGAGCTACACGAAGTGGAAAACTCCTCGGGGATCGAGAGAAATCAGGGCTTGAATATAGCCCATTGATTGGACCTCCTTCGAGCGACAACGCGGGAGCGGTACAGGTCTCACCGCGGAGTGTTATCCAGCTGATAAGTCAGGGTTTTCCGCGGGTGCATCATCCATCCACTCCACCTCCACCTCCACCTCCACCACATACACCTTCGCCCACACCTCCACCACCGCCACCACCATTCAACATGTCGAACACAATGAAGTTGCCAATTTTCAAAGGTATAGGGAACAAAGATACATATCAGTTATGGTTTGTTGCAATTGTTGTGTGGACAACACAGCAAATTACTAATGACAATATAAAGAAGGTGCATTTGGTTACAGCTCTGTAGGATCGCGCGCTGATGTGGTATACTAAGTACTGTTCTGATCATCCTATGGCAATGCTAACAGAGACTAAGGCTTCTTTAAACAAAGAGTTTAGTAAGCCTAAGTTTGACTCGCATTCAGTAGTTGGATTTAAGTATATCATGATGAGGGTTGATGAGACGCCTTGGGAGTTAGATCCAAGGTTGAAATGCATGATCTGCGAAGATAACATGCAGCTCACAGATGATCAGCATCGCAAGTGGTTTATAGCCTCGCTTTTGCCCCACCTAAGGATTGTTGTGTCGCAGCAGAAGATAGGAACTAAAGCAGAAGCCCTAGAAATCATGATGAGGTTGTATGCGACGCCTATGCAGGATGCGACCTTAGGGTTACAACAAATCCATTCTCAGTTACATAACCTATGCTTAGAATTGTAGAGCTTGAAGAAAGATAAGGAGGCTAAGCCAAAGGTGCGCGTGGAAGTCTGGTGTCTGAAATGTAAGAGCCAAGGGCATGATAAAGACCATTATCCCATATTTGTGAAATATATCACAGGAGGGGGACCAATCCCCCTGAGGACAGAAGCTCCAGGAGAATCGAGCATGTGGGTTGCGTTGTTGTGCGCTATTTGTCAGGTGGTTGGAAAACACGCAACGGATAATTGCCATTTGCTCCGAAAGTTCATTCAGACAGCACAACAGTTGTTCATCAACTTCTGTAAACCAGTGGGTCACGATGAGCGCCACTGTCGTAGGTATGAACTCATGATGGAAAGAACGCCTACATACTGGATGAAAGCAGAGACTCGGCCTCCTGATCAAGGTGATAGAGGAGCACATGGAGGATATTAGGGATGAGGACAAGGCCGAGGAGGTGGGGGGCCTGGTAGAGGCCGGGGTCAGGTTATTTGTTACAACTGCAGAACACCAGGGCACTATGTGCGGGAGTGTCAGAATTAGACACGCCTGTCATGTCAATACTGCAGCGAGTTTGACCACACTATAGAGGAATGCCCGATGATAATAACTAAGATGCAGGAGAAAAAGGTGCAGCCTCAACAACCTAAGCAGAACTTATAGAGGATGAGAGATGAGCCCTAAGAGGAGGACCAAAGCGTGAACATAGCGTTGAGAAGCATAATAACAACTAGCGATGACAAAGGAAAATAACCTGAGGAGGACGGATGGGTCTGCAAGGCCCCATAAAAGAAGCTGGTTTTGATTTGGCGTGTGCTAAGGAAAATTTTATGGAAGCCAAGAAAAGCTTTGTTGAGGCCTCCACCTTAGGAAGCCAGAGAAAAGTGGAAGAGATAAGCGCGCCTACAGAGGTGTATCCCTCTGTGCTTACCACGTTCTTGGAGAGATGCATGAAACTGTTGCGCGATAGCAGAGCTGTGAAATGCCTCTTGGAGTTAATAAAAAAATGCATAGGCAAAGAAAATTCCCCTTATGGACACCGTGTAGTAAGAAAAATTGGCAAGCATAAGGCTAGAACAAGGCGCAAGATGAGGCTCACTGCGCAGATATGAGATTATGAGATGGACTAGGTCATTCTGGATCTGGGGTCTGACGCAAACGTCTTTCCTAAACAAACATGGGAAAGAATGGGGATACCTGTGCTACAGTGGTCTCCAATCCAACTTAGAATGGAAAACCAACATAAGATCATTCTTATGGGATGACTATATGGAGTAACAGTGCATATAGAGGGTGCGAGTGTGCTAGCTGATTTTGAAATAATAGAGATCTTTGATGACAATAATCCATACCCTGTGCTCTTCGGAATTGTTTGGGCCATTGACATGAATGGAGTCATAAACCTGAAGAAGAGGACAATGTCATTTGAAAAGAAATGGCTCAGAGTTGTAGTGTCATTGGACCCTGCAGAAGGGGGGCGCTACACTGAACCGGTCCACGATTATGAAGAAAGTGAGGATGAATTAGACCATATCTACAAAATAACAGCGCAAGATCAAGACTGGATCAATCCACAGCAGATGGACGAATTGCATGGGATCAGGAGAGTTCCCGCAACTCTGATTCAGATGAAGAGTTGGAGCATTGGCAAAATTGGATGCATGAAGTATCTACACTATGCTACAATATGATGACTAAATCACTGCGTTGTGTTTCATATGAGGCCTGGAATTTACCTTATTATGATGGGTTAACTGACGTGGATAAGTTTTTGGATGCATTTGAACGTGAAGTCCCTGAGCATCACCGCTTCCAAGCGTTAGACTTGGCACTATGTGCTACGCCCGCACGATGGTAGGTTACACACAAGGATGGATTTGATGGATGATGAGATTATAAAAGAATGATGAGGATATGGTTTGGGTTGCCTAACCTTCGATTGACTGAGAAATATGATGGGAGGGATGATCCGCATGATCACCTAGCGAAGTGGACTAAAGCTTATGGAACAGAGCCACAACCAGAGTGGGTGCACTTATTTTTCCATACTTTAGACACAATCCCCATGAATTGGTATTTGGTGACAGAGCTCTGCCATGGCACCGCAGAGTGGGATATATTGAGGGAAGGATTCTTAATGACCTTTAGTTTTGAAGATGGGTTCGAGAGAATTGATGAAGCTCTACAGGAGATTAAGGCAGTGATCTTCAGAATACCGCAAGAACCTCTAGAATGGGTCCAACCAGATTGGAGCACCCAGTTGTGCCATGTGCTAGAATGTTATAATGTGACCGCTGAGGAGGAGGATGAATATCTAAGAAATATAAATATTCCAGAGGCCGAAGGGAATCGCGAAGTCAAGGGCCCACAAATAGACAACCAAGACATCACCACACAGTTGAAAACCAAGAAATGAACATTAGGACTGAAGCATAACTGAAGTTTGCAAAAATTGAGGATTATTGGGACGACACTAGTCTAGATAAGGTTGCTGAGTTACTCCGCGAATATCAGGATCTGTTCCCTACTAAGTTTTCGGACTTGAAGGGCATAATAGGAGACTTGGGTGTTATGAAAATCACTCTGAAGCTAGATGCAAAGCCTGTTAAGCAGAGGTCGTATCACCTGAATCCTAAGTACAAGGAAAAGGTTTGCTTAGAGTCGAATAAGATGCTGGAAGTAGGCATCATAAAACCAACTGAAGAATTTGATTAGGTGAGCCCTATGGTGGTTCAGGAGAAGAAGAATAAGGGCGAGATAAGGATTTGTGTAGATCTGAGGAAGCTTAATGATGTTGTGTTTCCATGATCCATTTTCGACACCGTTTACAGATGAGATATTAGACAATGTTAGAGGGTAGGAGGCCTACTCGTTCACTGATGGCTTTTCTAGGTACCATCATATCAAGATCGCACCAGAGGATAGGAGCAAAATGACCTTCACGACAGAATGGGGTTGTTTTCAATACACTGTAAAGCCGTTTGGACTCAAGAATGCACCTGCGATATTTTCTCGCTTAGTCATCACAATGTTCAAGGAGTTTATTCATAAGTTATTGGAGGTGTACTTTGATGACTAGATGATGTTCGGACCAATAAAGTGCCATGTAGTAAGTCTACGCTTGATGTTGGATACGTGTCGCAGATACCAGATCGCACTGAATCTGAAGAAGTGCATATTTTGTGTTCCCTTTGGAATCGTGTTGGGTCATGTGGTGTGCAAACAAGGATTGATGGTGGATCCTGCTAAGATTGTGGTGATAGTGAATCTAGAGGCCCCGATGAACGTAAAGTAGTTGCACGCAATGTTGGAACATATAGGATATTATAGAAAATTTATCAAGGCATATGCTCATATTACCGTGCCTATGGAGAAGCTACTGAAGAAGGATGCAACATTATGTTGGGATGAAGAATGTAAACACAACTTAGATGTTTTGAAAGAAAAGATGTTCACAACGCCAATCTTGGTCTTCCCCGATTGGAAGAAGGAATTCCATGTACATGTCGATGCGTCTTGCATTGCATTGGGTACAATGCTAACAAAGGCCGGTGAGGGGGAATGGACCATCCTATAGCCTTCACGAGTAGGAAGTTATCGAAGGATGAAAACTACTCAATGACGGAGTGTGAAGGATTGGCCATGGTGTATGCGCTTCAAAAGTTTAGGCACTATTTGTTGGGCGGACATTTCAGGATGTACACGGATCATTATGCCTTGAAATACCTGGTCAATAAGCCTGTGTTGGGGGGGAAGATCTGCCGATGGTTACTACTATTCCAGGAGTATGAATTTGAGGTCATTGTCAAGCCAAGGAGGTTGAATGCAAGACCTGACCATCTGTCGTGGATCAAAACAGAAGAGCAACCTAATAATTTTGAGGAAGGGTTGCCAGATGCACAACTCTTCGTTTTGATTGCAACAGATAATCATTTTGCAGATATCATTCATTTCTTGACTACGAGGATGGCTCTAGAAGGGTACACAAGTCAGGAAAAGAAGGATTTAGTAGTGTGCACGACAAACTTTTCAGTAATTGCGAGACATTTGTATAAGATGGGTGTAGACAAGATATTGCAAAGATATGTGCCAGATTTTGAGAGAAATAGCATTCTCGCTGAAGCTCATGGCGAAGCTGCGGGAGGACATTATGCAGGAAAGACAACTGCGCAAAATATTTTGCGCATAGGTCTATGGTGGCCTGTGTTGCATAAAGATTTGAAAGCGTATTGTAGGGCATGCGATGCATGCCAAAGAACTGGTAGACCATCACGAAGGGATGAGTTGCCACTAAATCCTCAAGTATCGTTGCAGCCATTTCAAAAATGGGTGATTGATTTTGTTGGGCCAATTCATCCCCCAGGAAAGAAGACATGTGCACGCTACATCATCACCGTGACGTAGTATCTAACCATATGGGCAGAGGCACAACCGGTTAAGGATTGTACAGGGGCTACAATAGTGAAGTTTTTGTTTGAATGTCTTAACTAGGTTTGGTTGCCCGAAAGTGTTGACGAGTGATAGAGGTACACACTTTTTGAATGAGACGATCAACGTGCTAACTAAAGAATTCCAGGTTTATCATTCGCAGAGTACACCATATTACCCATAGGAGAATGGAACTGTTGAGGCCTTCAACAAGATTTTGGAGAATGCGCTGACGAAGATCTGCAACGCACAACGAAATGAATGGGATGTGCGCGGACCTGTGGTACTATGGGCATATAGGACTACTTGCAATAATTTGAAAGGACAAACGCCATTCAAATTGGTCCATGGTGTAGAAGTTGTGATGCCAATGGAGTATATCGTGCTTAGTCTGCGTATAAAATCTCTTATAGGTATGGCAGATCACGAAGCTTGGGAAGAACAACTCGCGCAATTGATGGAGCTTGAAGAAGACCGATTCTTGGTTGGATTTCATCAGCAAGTATAGAAGGAATGTGAAAAATCATGGCACGATTGTCACATCAAGCTTCACACGTTCAAGGTAAACAATCTAGTATTGTTATATGATAATAAGTTCACTAAATTTCTGGGTAAATTTCAGATGCATTGGCTGGGGCCATATATTATGAAAAAAATTACAGATGGAGGCACAATTCAGCTCGCAAAGCTAAATGGAGAACCTTTTCTGGGAAGAGTAAATGGAAGCTGCTTGAAGTTGTATACAAGGGATCTTGCACTATATGACGACAAGACAATCTCAGTGCTCCAGGTAGTTGAAAGGGAGTGCGGGACTATAAACTACACTGTTAGGATTGGAGCACTATGCGGGAGGAGGACTGCGTAGGGGATGATAAAGATGCAATCTATGATGCTGCACGCAGGGGGCTACGCTATGAAGGAAGGTACCACACAACTCAAGTAGAAAAGTGACCATTGGGGTCACTTTTCAAGATTTGATAGCCAGAAGATGGTTAAGAGAAGTGGGCTGGCGACATTTAAGGCCAAAATATTTGAAGATCTACCGTCAAAACAACATTAATGGTCAAAATTTGGGGGGAACGGTCGGATTTGAATTCAAAAACCCCTATAAATTATGCGTGCCGGTCCAACAGAGAACACTTTGCACACTTGGAGTTTTTGCTGATATTTGTTGTCTGTCGCTTATGAATCAAGAATTTTGGGAGGAATTCTTTGCCCACACACACATTTACCTGTAATCCCGTGAGCTATTTATGGAGAGGATGATTGCCACCGACCCCGCAGAAGCTTTGAGTTCGGAAGCTGCTGTATCCGATGCCCCAGGCCCTAAAATATCCAGTGCTAAAGCTACACTTGCGATGCCCATGGTGCCAAGGTCGCCAAGGCCGCAATAATCCATGGCAAAGGAAAAGTAGAAGAAGCAGTTACAGATACATGCTTCCCCAAGGAAGCATACCACGACACTAACACATAAAAAACACAAGCAACTAACAAAAGGCAAAGAGAAGGTTGTAGACCTGGAGGCAAAAGAAGGACAGGGAATAGAATATGTTGACGTTGAAGGAGCGGAGCCCCTCACAAATCTCCCTCAGTATATCCCTCCGAGGAAGGGAAAGGCGAAGATTACAAAAGACCTGGACTCTGAGAAATTTATCATTTCCACACCTCTGCTACCTGAGTAGGTGCCTTTTGAAGGTATGTGGCTCGTGTGAGTTCCGTCACTGAAGATGGAGGACTGAGACCTCTGTGGCTCGCGTGAGTCCCATTACTGAAGATGGAGGAATGGGACCTAGCAGATCACGCTAATTTCCCACACTTAGCGACATATAACTTCATGAAACAAGTATATTATGAAGACATGGGTGTGACATCACTGGAAACAAAGGAATGGGCCCGCGGTGTTGAGTAATCTAGGCTTCTCAACTTGCTTTGGGTGCCACATTACCACCGCACCCCAATTAACTTGCATATGCCAGCTGCTCACTCTGGTGCATGATGCATGTTTATGGCTAGGAAGGCCTATACCCTTCACAAATATGCTTATCCACATGATTACCCATCTGCCTCATGAAGGTCTGAATCCGGCCAAGGATTTTGGCGAAAAGATAGGAGAGAAGGAGTTGGTTGAGCGCTTGAAAAAAAATGATGAACTTGTGAAGAAGGCACGAGGGTATTCCATCCTATCAATAAACGACCCTGCAGTTCAATTGGCTGCCCAAATATTGGTTGGAAAGGTGATGAGAAAGTGTCAAGCGGATGAAGTTTCAGCACCCATCGTGTCACTAGCAGCCCAGTGTGTGAAAGGCATACTATTCAATTGTTCTAAGTACCTATGCCAATAATTCCTTGCGAATTTCTGCGAGGCCTAGGATGAGACCAAGCCATTCCATTACGCTTGGCTTCTACTCTCCATTGTGTTGGTTGCATGGGAGCTATCGAAGGACAACTAGTTTCCCTCGTTGGAAGAAGGATTGCTGGAGGTCGCACAGTTTGCCTCCCTATGGGCTATGAAGGATCCCGCGTGCATCTTGGAGACTAAGATTTTTTAGGTCCTGATAGAAGCAAGTCTCTGTATAGCAGTTAACCAGTGCCCAAGGTTGTCCCCAACCTTGTACATGCAGTTGTCAGCCTATGCAGCATTCAAGGTTGACTTCCACTGGATCTATATCTAGGCATAGAAGGATCCCACACAGAAGTGGTATGACTTGCCCTATTTGGTAACGGAGTCTGATGTGCAGAAGGTAGTGGTGCGCCGCTTCAGATTTAGCTACTGGGCCAAGCATAGGTGCAAAGGGTGCAGCTGCAAAGAAAAGGAAGGAAGCAGGGAAGCAGGTTGCACAGAACTTGGTTGCGGAGAAGAAGAAAGATGCTGCAGAAAAGGCTCAGGTCGAGGAGGAACGCGCTGCCAAGGAGAAGGAAAAACAGGAGCAACGCAAGACCCAGAAAGGTGACAAGTCACCTTCGACAACAACAAAAAAAGAAACAGGGCAAGGCGGCGAAGGTGAGGAAGGGCAGTGCACCCCCTTCATTGTGAAAGGCGAGAATTGGAACAACAAGCTGGATCGAGGAAAAAGCAGAAAGCTCAGAAAACACAGGTTGACCCCCTGGTGCTCACAAAAATCGATCTCGATGAGATCGGTGATAAAGTCAGGGACATCGCCACAAAAGTACTGCAATAGTTGGAACATCAGTACATACAAACTTTAGGCGAAGTTCAGAAGGATCTCTGAGAGTTGCAGATCCGAGAAACCGAGATCTAAGCAGATGTCGGAAAATTCAGCAACACAACAAGTAGTTTGGTGCAGGGTCACAATACATGCACTGAGATAATTACGTGGTCGTTGATGGATGTGTGAGTCTTCCCCGTGCCTACAGTTTCAACCTGCGTCGACACTGAGGAGCAGCGCACCTTCCTTGATAGGGTCCCAAAGATGGGCCTGAACCTTGTCGCAATGCAACTGGATTCATTACAAGCACTACTACAGGGAGTCGTGGAGGAGCTTTGCCTTCGGGAACAATGAGCACTTAGTGCTGTCAACTAGATCAAGGTTGATAATCAACAACTGTTTGCCGAGAAGACACAGATTTTGGAAGGAAAGGAGGCGCTACACGTGCACAGTTCACGATTGGAGTCAACAGTTGCGGAGGCATGCTAAACTATGCCTGAAGTCCATATTCCCGAGGGTGCACAATCAGAAGCGAAGATTAGAAAATTATCTGTTGGTGTGCGCAAGGAAAAATCTGAGGTTAGTCGAGTTCAGTTTGAACTCAACATGAAGATAATCGAGTTGCAATGAAGATGCAGCCATCAACTCCGCTGGAGGTCCGAGAGCAGTGCGGAGCCACAATCAAGGAAGGCTTGGCTACTCTGGACACCACAATTGCAGACTGCACAACAATATTTGAGCAGGCCATGGAGTTGGTCACTAATTTGCCGGAGGATCAAAACCTGCAAATATTGAATACTGAGATTAGGGAGATGTAGAAGTAGTACGATGAAGTCAGGGAAACGACGCGCTCCATTGCACCAGCGCAACACCTAACCAAGTTGCAAGAGGGGAAGCAACTCCTCTTGCAAGTAGAAGCATCACAGAAGAAGGAGGCCTTTCTTAAGGCTAAGCTGGAGCCTTGGTTGGAAGAATATTATCAGATCTCGACAAACATTCAGGGTAAGTTGAAGGGCTTGCAACAGATGTAGCAGACAATGAAGCTTGCCGCATAAGGACCAACTACAAAGAAGCTAGTCGAAGAGGTCAAGCAGGCAACCACACAGAGCGCTACCAAAGTTGTTGTAGTGCAGGTGAAGCTGGGGGATCTTCGTAGCAAGATCGCATTGCCAACCGAGTGATTCGAGGATGAGTCATGATCTTTGTGTTGGGGGCTTGTTGGGATGGGGTCCCCTGGGTCAGTTTTGAGGTTAAAAACCCAAGTTTTGATGTAATTGTTGTAAATGATGTAAAGTCTTCACGAATTGTGGATGTGGAGCGTGTACATGATTTGGAGTAAGAGGGGTTTTAGCCCCTTGTTTATGTAAATTTGAGTTGGCTTTGAGATCCACCCATGGTCCGCGGACCATGGGATTGTATAAATAGGCGTGTCTTAGAGAGTCTAAGTTAGATCATGTTAGTAATGGGTCAATAGAAGATAACATGGAAAAGTGGGTCGGATAGGAGAGAAAGGCACTGCAATTGAGTGTGCAGGGTAGTTTTGAGTCTGTAAATACTAACTGAAGATCAATAAAGACGATTATCGAAGAATTCTTATGTTTATTTGTTTACTTCTGTTTATTTATGATTGATATATGCTGTGAACGAATAATGTATTTATGAAATATTGATCTAATGATGCGCGACTCTATGAAATAAGTCTTAATAACTATACACACTGAAGTAGATCTGCGCGAGCTCAGATCTAAGGTTATTTTTTGATGCGCATGAGTGGATGATTCGATTGTTAAGGGTCTGTAAAGACCAATCGTAGACCTTCGCGAAGGTGTAGAGGCTGTTCAAAGGGAGTTACAGTACTGAGCCGTAAGGGCTTATAGATCTGTGCGAAGGAAGATCTAGGGCACTAAAAAGACATCACACTCATCTCTCGATGCAGAAACTGGGTTCTTGCATCCCCCCATACTGCTTCGGGTGAGACTGCAGCCTGCGCTATGCGGGTTGTTGCTAAAAGGGCCAATAGTGTAGGGATTTGTTGGTTGGCGTAATCAACTCTGAACCTAGGTCAAGACCCCCTAAGCCAACACAAACACAACAAGTACACACGAAGTGAAGAGCTTGAGTATGACCAGAAAATGGTCGCAAGCATGACATTGACATCAACATGCAAAAGCTAGGGGGAAATTATCAAGCAAGGTGGTGTGAAGACTCACACGAGCTCACGGAGTGAACCCGAGTGTGTGCAGTCATCAAGTGAAACTCTCAAGGGAGGATCTGAAATCGGGTGTAGGCCAAAATTTTGGAGGGTGGTTGTATCCGCTACATATACAGAAACATTCTTAGAATCTAACGAAGAATATATATCAAGAACTAGTTAAACAAAGTCTTGTACAAAGTTATGTTACGTAGATTTCATGTTAGTTTTTGTAGCATCAAATGTGTTCTAGTCTCAAAACTTTGTGGGGAGGCTAAAACATAGGAGTTCTCCATAACCCATAAATCGTTTATGGAAATTCCACCTAGAAGTGTCTCAATTATATTATTAGCCTATTTTTAAATATTTCGTAAGTCTAAACTTAGAAAACATGGTTAATTAATCAGTATTAATTGAGAAAGGTGTGAATCATCTAGAAACTCACGAATCGACATCGATATGATCTTAGCCATCGATTAAGATTTAATCTTGGTCATTGGAGTCCCAACATAAGATTATAAGAAGAAGTCAAAGCGTAGATGGAGAACACACACGCAAAGATCAATTTCCTTGGAGAGTTCTAGTAGCAACTGTTGTCGAAAGAGTTCAAGATTCAGAAGGGAAGCAGAGATAGAGAGGGGTAGGGATAGTGAAGTCAAAGGAATATTTTTCTAGATTCGACAAGTACATTGCAAAGAGGCCAAATTTTTTACAGGAGGTTGCATAGAGGCAACACAGAAGGTTCAAAGGCAATTCGTTTTTATTGGGGTGAAGCTGGTTATCAATTCCATAGGCCGGAAGACACTTCCAAAGTGTCGGAGAGACAATTTCCCAATTAGTAGCAAGTAGGATGGCTTGATTTGCACAAGTTTTGAGTTGAAGTGTTTGAGGGATTGTGTAGAGGTGACGTAGGGCCTGCGCAAAGCTAGGTGGACAACTTCCTTTTTAGAGGTAGTCAAGTGCCGGGATTGCTCGGAGTGAGGGTAATTTTCCTCAAATAATTTTTGTCATAATTTTATTTGCAGGATAGTCAGTATTTGGCATCCAGAGTGTACTCATATTATTTCACTAGTGCATAATAATAAAAACTCTGATTTTCCCAAGTTGGGTTTTCCCGGGGACTTTTCTCCAAAAATAAGTGTGTCAATTTTTAATGTGTCTTAGAATATTTATCAGTTTCTACTGCTATTATTTTTCACAGTTTTATTTGTGAAGGTTGCAGTGTGATTTATTCAATATTTGTCATAGCAAATAAATTATTAATTAATTAACAACTAGAATAATGAATTCTAGTTCTTGAAATAGGATTTTAGACTTAAAAATTTCACATGGTATTAGAGCGTGATTAATTAGGCGGGGAAGCTTAGAAGCATAAGCATAAATTTGTTTTTCACAACAAGACGGATTTTTGGAGGTTGCGCAGAGCCTGAGTCAGGTAAATTGAGTTGCTTGGGGAAGTTTAATTTTTCAGTGCAAGTTAGTAGAGAAATTTGGCTTGCCAGTTGAGTGATTCCAACAAGTTGAGGGAGTAGCAATAGCTTAGATTTTCGCTAAGAAGATCCCTTGTTTGGGCGTAGAGGGTTTTGTAGCAGTTTGTAGAAGTCGAATCAGTGTTGAGTAGAAGACAAATAACACACACTGAGGGAAATTTCTCTTAGGGGATTTCGAGTTTTATAGATCCGATTTTCTAGTTGCGGATTGGCAGTAGCTGTGAACAATTTTTCTGACTCCAGTAGGGAGTGCGAATAGTAGATCTAGTAGTCGAGCAAAGGGAAAGAGAGATATTTTCGACCAAATTTAAAGATGGCCACAACTAGGCTTAGAGATAAGGATAGATTAGAGGGAACCTATAACTTTGTCATCTAGAAGGCTAGGATGTATTTCCTACTGGATGAATAAGGCTTGAAGACCTATGCAAAGAATGTGGTTGTAGTTCCCCAGGATGCTTATCAGTTGAAGCGGTACAGAAAAAAAATGGCGAAGGCGAAGCAGTTGATCTTGGATGGAGTCTAGGACCATATAGCTTCACATATATATGGAAAATGTACTACCAAGGAGATGTGGGACGCTCTTGTCCAACTATATCAGGGTACTTATGAGCAGTGGAAGATGTACCCCAACCCACAAGAAGCAAAGGAGCATCAGGATACAGAAGGGTGAAGGCATAAATCCCTTCCTCACCAGGATTCAGGAGGTCTGAGATCAATTAGCAGTGATTGGGGAGGTACCCCAACCCACATAGCTTGTACAGTTGGCACTCAATAGTGTCTCAGAGGATTGGTAGGTCTTCGTCCAAAGTATATTTGATAGAGACACATTTCATAGATATAATAAAATGTGGGTTGACCTACAAGAGGAGGAGTTGAGGCGAGCTATGTTAAAGAGCACCATCAACGGAAGTAGCATCAAGAGCGTGAAGGGTGAATAGGAGAATGTGGCCCTAATATCAAAAGGCCCAACCAGGAACAGGGGGAGAAGATGAAGAAGAAGGACCTATCTAAGGTCAAGTTCTTTAGGTGTGGTGAGCTCAGTCACTACGATACGCAGTGTCCTCTTAGGAAGAAGGATAAGCAAGAGAAGCAAGACAAGGCGACAACATCTACAAAGATAGACAAGATATCCTCCAGGTTGGAGGAATATTTTTCTATGGTTGCAATTATATAGCTAGAAGAGAGGCATGGTGACTTGGAGCTCTAGTCCCAGAGTTGTAGAGTTGGGTAGAATCCATTGAGGTATCCTCCTCATGGATAATTACCTTGCTACAGGGGTCCACAATATTCAATAGCAGGTTGGATCAGTGTCAGTGATGTAGTTAGATACCCGAGTGATAGTTGCAGACTAGTAGAAGTCAAGTGTGGAAGAAAGAACTGCAGTGTTGGTAGTAGAGCAGGAGGTTGAATAGCAGAGTCAACAACAACACAGATTCTTCCGTGGACAGTGTAATAGCTAGTAGTAGTCATATGCTCAAGAGACGGATGTAGCATGAGATACAATTGATTCAGTATTTAGGATGCTTCTCAGTTACAACTATCGTAGTAGCAACAAAAACATATGAGAGGGAGTTGTAGTGCATATGTAGAGTTGGCAGCTATATAACAGTGTCAGCAGTGGCATAGATGCAGCATTAGAGTTGCACAGTGGTTGGTGGGAAGTGGCAGTCAGTTACAATGGCCATACATTAGTATCTTATAGAGAGTGATACAGAGACAAGGTGTTGTAGCAGTAGTGTAGCACTAGAACACCTTCATCGCTAAGAAATAGTGTTAGTTTTTGTAGCATCGAAGGTGTTCTAGTCTCAAAACTTTTTGAAGAGGCTAAAACATAGGATTTCTCCATAACCCAAAAATCGTTTCTAAAAATTCCACCTAAAAGTGTCTCAATTAGATTATTAACTTATTTTTAAATATTTCTTAAGTCTAAACTTAGGAAAATGGGTTAACTTATCAGTATTAATTGATAAAGGTGTGAATCATCTAGAAACTCACAAAGACCGACTATAATATGATCTTAGCCATTGATTAGATTTAATCTTGGTCTTTGGAGTCCCAACAAAAGATTATAAGAAGAAGTCGATAGGTAGATGGAGAACACACACACAGAGATCGATTTCCTTAGAGTTTGAATTTTCGAGTAGCAATTGTTGCCAAAAGAGTTTGAGCTTCAGAAGGGAAGCAAAGACAAAGAGGGGCAGGGACAGTGAAGTCAGAGGAAGATTTTTCTAGATTCGGCGAGTACATTGCAGAGAGGCCGAAATTTCCCCAGGAGGCTGCGTAGAGGCAATGTTGAAGCTTCATAGGCCAGTTCGATTTTGGTAGGGTGAAGTTGGTTATCAGTTCTAGAGGCCAGAAGATACTTCTAGAGTGTTGGAGAGACATTTTCCTAGTCAATAGCAGGCAAGACGACTTGATTTACAGAATTTTTGAGCTAAAGTGTTTGAGGGACTGCGTAGAAGTGACATAGGGTCTGCCCAAAGCTAGGTGTACGACTTGCTTTTCAAAGGCAGTTAAGTGTCAGGATTGCTCGGAATGAGGGTAATTTCCCTTAGATAATTTTTACCAGTACTTTCTCAGTATTTGGCATCCAGATTGTACTCAAATTATTTCAATGTTGCATAATAATAAAAACCCTCAACTACTACAGAGATTTTCCCAAATTAGATTTTTCACAAAAACTTTTGTCCAAAAATAAGTATGTCAATTTTTTTATGTGTGTACATATTTCTTAATTTCCAACAATATTATTTTCCACAATTTTATTTATAAAAATTGCAATATAATTTTTCAATATTTTCCATAGAAAATAAATTGTTAATTAATTAACCATTAATTTTAGTTACTGCAATACGATTTCAAACTTGAATTTTTCACACTTCGAATATCTTTCCACGCATATCTTTCCACTCGCAAGCGTGATTAATGACGTGTAAAAGTCATCTTCCTAAAAGTAGTAAGAATTTTTTATCAAAATATAATGTTCAATAGGAATTTAACCATGCTTGAAAATGTTTAATGACTAAACAATAAGGTTAGCTTAATTCGCAAGGAAGTTCAATATATTGGTTAGCTACCATGTTAGATATGGTATGTTGTAAAAGTGCAATTTTAATATTTTCACTTGTAATTTTATTTTCATTTCACTTGTAATTTTATTTTTATCTCACCATAAATAAGTATAATTACGTACCTGGATGCGGGTGCTTTAATGATGTGTTAATGTATGTGCATGCGAATTAGGCAGCTGGCATTCCAACTAGCTGGCTCTGGCGGTTCGAGGTATGTGATTTACAGGCATTAATGGATCAGCGTACCCGAGGTTTGCAGGCAAGTGATTTCAGTATGGCGCGCATTCACCATGGCATATATGCTTCGAGTTCTTCAGGAATTGGCACTTGGGTTCTCATCCGGTGGTTAGGTCCTCAGCGCCCCTGCGCAGCTCAGAGAATTTGGATGCCCCCCTGGCTTCATAACTGGTCTCAATTGGCCTGGTTCAGGTTTATGGTACTGATTCTCTCCGCCGGTGTCTGGTGTATTGAGTTAGTCTTCTCTGCCTGCGTCCGGTCCACGGATTTCGTCTTGCCCGTCTCTGTAGGGTGTTTTGTTTTGGTCCTTTCTGAAAGTGTCTGGTTCGTGCATTGGGATTTTTCAGTCTTTGCTTGGTTTTTTCTTGTGGTTTATTCCATCTACTGCGAGCTCTGTATTTGGGTCTTCTGTACAGAGGTCTGGTCCTCAAACTGGGTCCAATTAGCCTGTGTCTAGCCGCTTCACTCTCACCTTCAGTGTCCCGGCTCCTTCAATCCGCAGATTCTTACTGTAATGGCCCGTCGTCGTGGCATCTCCAGGCGTGGCAGTAATTCAGGGTCCCGTGGTGGCTCTGTCCCTCAACGCATAACTCCGTTACCCTCTGCCTCTCCATCCTCTCCACCCTCTGACAGCTCTAGACCTACCCTGAACAGCTCATTTCATTCGACCCGGTTCAAGTTCAGAAGCAGGCTTAATAAACCTCTTATCTCAGTTACTATCATTGTTATCTTCTTGGAGGAGGAAGATGAGCTTACAAGCTCGGATGAACCCTCCAGGGAACAGTCTCATTCTCAAAATTCTAGTGATTTTCAGGGTAGCTTGGCTGGAGTCGTCCTCAATGACTCTGCTGCGTTGCACAAGGAGGGCCAACAGGAAGACTATCATCCTCAGCCAGCTTCTCCTCAAGAGAAAATTATTGCTTGTGAGCCTGCGCGCCTCTCTGGAAATGTTCTGAACCTTGTTCTTCCTCCAGAAGGCAGTACGATGGAAGCTGAAGGCAATGTGATGGTAACTCGGGTAAGCTCCCCCAACCAGGCAAATGAGAACGCTTCAGGCTCTCCACCGCAAGTCTAATTACTCTTGGCTTCAGCGACATTACAACAAGTTAACTTATGATTTCTTGTTTTTGTGTGAAATTCTCAATATGCATGGCTTCTTTTCTTAATAGCATGAAATTTCACAGTCTCCAGGACATAATTTTGATTTTCAATCGTTTTGTAATAGTGACTGTAAAGGACAGCATTTTTGTAAATGATCAGCTTCTTCTGAAGCTTTGACCTTATTTAGCTCAGCTTAGTGTTGGGTCTCTCAAGCTTACCAGAATTGTCACTTCTATGATTCTCTTTTTTTGTAAAAGGAAGGCAATGTGCTACCTGCAACAGACATTTTGGTAGAGGGCAGGCTATAGCCCCCTCAGAGGTTCAAACCTCTTTGTAAATATTTTTCTCCTTTTATTTTAATAGAATAGTCTTTATACAAATATATATATATATTATATATATATATATATATATATATATATAATTACGTGATATTGCTTTATGTGATATTTATTCATAAAATGAGTTTTTAAATGTGAAAAATAAAGTCAATATATTGTTGGTATTCTTGGTACTAAAGAATATTAAGCAGTTTATAAACACTGAATTACATAAAAAATTGTATCTAATAAAAATAAAAAGTTTTATCGATATTAAGGGGCATAAAAAATGATAGCTATAAAAACTAGTGCAACTATATAAATTGAATGGATGATAAATGTCATAAGCATCAATCCATAATAAGCATCAAAACACTTCATAATACATTTGATGTTTAAAAAAAAAAAAAAATCATAAAATTGGATAAATTAGAACTTTGTTTTAAATTATCATTATTATTACAAGTTTTTAAAGATATATAAATTTAAAAAAACATGGAACAAGATTCTTATTCATGGATATTTGCCCCAACTTTATCATAGAGATTCTTAATCAAATAGACATTATTACAATACCTTGAGTCAATCTTGTGGCTTGTCAATACCACACACCTAAAAAATCACAATTCGTTTTATATGACGCTAGTTCAAATGACATTTTTTTAATTAATCAATTTAATTAAAAGAGCAAAAATGACATAATTACTTTGGATATAAAACTCAAAATTTGCTCTGCATATACTACTACTAGGAATATTCTAAAATATTCCATGGAGGTTTAATGTGTTCCACCCACTTTATACTAAAAATTTTCTAAAATATTATATAGAAGTTTAATATGTACCACCCACCTTATAATCAATAGTAATTAAATTAAAATTTTAAAAAACCTATTCCAAAATAAATATATCTATTAGTATAATAAAAAATTAATTTATTAAAAAATATATTTAAAAAAAATAAAAAATAAAAAATAAAAAAAAAAATTATCACTACATATTAAATTAAAAACAATCTATAATATTTCATAAATTCACAAGATATATCACAACTTGATTGAGTGAAGGCCTATTAATCATCAACATTTATCATAGTAAATCATATAAAAAATTTATTGTGTAAGACCAATATTGGTGAATATTAAAATACACAATTCATAATTATGTATGGGTTAATATTTAGTCACATAATTTGTTATTGTGAAGATTATGATCAGATAGAGAATATTTATTTTGAATAATTTTAGAAAATTGTCAGATAAGAAATAAACTCACTCTTTATTTAGGATGCGGTTCTCTCAGCTATTTATGATTGTGATAAGTAATATATCTATTTTTAAGTAAAGGTTGTCAAAAATAGAAAATTGAGATAAGATATATACAATGGTCCAAAAATAGAAGATAGTAAATACAGTTTAAATACAGTTTTATATGAGGATTCTCTTAGCTTTACCTGTTCTAAATATTAAGTTAATTTCACCACCACCTTTTTTGAGGTAATGGACAGTGAGAAAATTATGGGTCACCAGAAAGCTTCACTGGTATTTCTTGCGTTCACAGTTATCTTGGTGATAATGTCCATGAATCCAAAGGTGGAAGCACAGGATTGCAATCAACTAAGCATACTGAGTGACTGCTACAACTTTTTAACGACGGGTGCAGGTCAACCAACTCAGTCCTGCTGTCAAGTTGTGCAATCTCTGGCAAACGGAGCGAAGAGCAGATCTGCGAAGCGACAGACATGTGCATGTATCAAGTCAGAAATTTCTATAGTTGCATCGTCCATCAAAGATTCTGCACTCGTCAATCTTCCTTCCAAGTGTCGTGTTAATTTTCCTTTCCCTCTCAGCAAGAACATGAACTGCAACAGGTGAGACTCTCTACTTTTTTCTTGTTTTTTTTCAACTGCAACATGAACATGATTTTCAAATTCGATTCTCATCCATTCTGCTCTTCATTTTCTCAAAATCTATTGTTTTTTTCGCTGACTCAGATTATGATAAGCGGTTTCTGTTCAGTCACTGGACGCAGATTATGATTAGCCTAGGCAAAACAAAATAGTCTGCAACCAGGGGTATTTAAAACTGTCAAAGCCACCTAGGGATCATATTTTGCTTCACCATACCACATACTAGTTTTTAGCGGATTGTATTTGGATCGCATTTTGTTTGGGCCATATCAGCGCTTAACTGACTGTATTTTTTTAGCATGTCTCTTCTTTATGATAAGTGGTTTCTATTCAGTTACTGGATGCAGATTATAATCAGCTCAGGACAAAAAAAATAGTCTGCAGCCAAGGGGCATTTAAAGGTTTCAAAGCCACCAAGGGATCACATTTTGCTTGGCCACACCAGCCCTTAGCTGATTGTATTTCTGACTGTATTTGGATTGCTTCTTGCCTGCTCCACATCAGCACTTAGCTGACTGTATTTTTTTAGCATATCTTCTCCCTCTAGCATGGTGCACAACGACCATGATTATTGTGAGGTTTGATCCTGGGCCTTCTTATTGTAGACCAATCCTCAACTAATTATACTAGTAAGATTTGACTAATTATTTCATAATATTAAATTGAATAAATTTTTTTATTATTGCTCCATTTTCAATAATTTTTTTTTAATATAGAAAATGAAATTTTTCAAAGATAAATATACTTGATGAGGGGAAGAAGAAGAGGAAAGCTTTCTGAAAACTCATATACACCTTGTCCCTTATCAATCTGTCTTTCCTTTAGCTTTGATAAAAGAAAATTATTGTGTATTTTTCACTACAGTTGTATTCATAATAGGAAAAGACTTAAGATTTATATATTAGGTTGAAAATTGTTGATTATGGTAAAAGAATATATTTTTGTTGGTTAATTTTTTAATTTAGA